>JAODVQ020512604.1:28168-51947 GCA_025400075.2 Phenganax stokvisi
AGAACCGGTGAATGAAATCAGGCACAAAGTAAATGAACGTTGTGAGAAACTTGATAGTGCGCTGAGTGAGAGCCAAGGATTCCATGATAATCTTGACGAATTCTTACGATGGTTGACGACGACGGAACGAAGTTTGGCGAAGGAAGATCCGATTTCAGGCAATCCTGAAGAGTGTAGAACACAAAAGAAAGATGTCGAGGTAGAGAACCGCTTTGCAACTTTTAGGGGGGAAAATTTAGTAAATTTTTGCACCAAGAATAGTTGAATAAGATAGAGCTAAATTGAGAAAAATTTGTTCGTCTGAGCAGGCATGGAGGATAGCGCACTAAATCAATCTTATTACTTCAGGATCTGCTCAAGGATATTCAAGAACACGAGACTCCGTACCAAGAAATACAGAGCAAGTCTCAAACTATGAGCGGCAATGCCACTGGTTCTGACAAACAGGAACTTGACGAGAAAATTTCTGACGTCACACGACGCTGGGAAGGTATCATGGGTAAAGTGACGAAACGTTTGGCTGTCTTGGAAGAAGTAGTTGTGTGTTCTGTGAATTATACGGTCGCCTTAGAAAAGGTGAAACCATTGCTTGACTCGATGGAGGCAAAGATGGAGGTCATTAAGGATGTGTCATCTGACCCAGAGCTTCTTAACAAACAAGATGAAACTGCCAAGGTAATATTGTGCTAAGATATTCTGTGTTTACTCTATGTAGTACTGCAAAGCATACACTGACGAGATGCCAAAGAAGTTGTGCTATAATCGGAAATCAGTGTTGTGTAAAACTATGGACTAAGTCGACATTTCTGAAATCTTTTACAGGATCTCGAAAAAGAAAAAGACGAATGTGAACCAATCGTTGAAGAGCTCGTATCTTCCAGTAAGCTGCTGCTTGAGCATTGTCAAGCAGACGTGGGCTCAGTTGAGAATGACGTCAAGGAAACGCAAAAACGATGGGATGCTATATGTAGTGTATTACATGAAGTTCAAGGCAAGATCCCTAGAATGAAAGAGGCAGTACCAGCTCATGAACAGATGGTGAAACCAGTTAAGGAATGTTTGAAAGAAGCGACTGATATATTGGATAGTGTGACTTGGTGTGGACTTGATATTGATAAAGCGAATGAACAATTGAATGATTTAAAGGTACTGTAAGTTTATTTTAACGCCTATATATCTTCATGTTGCGGTCCTGTCCTAATATCCTTTCTTTGTAATCTGAGTCTATTTGCTAGCCTTAATTCGAACCAATCATAATTCACAAGATGAAGGTATAACGATTTGAACATGCACTGATCAGCTGGTTCCGCACTTGAAACATTAACAACCTCTTGTTATAAATACAGGGCATTCCCCTCTACTCTTGATGTGGTTCCCAACTTTTGACTGTTTCTTAGAACATCCGCGAAGCCTTGAAGGAAAAGGAAGATCAATTTCTACCAAGTATCGATGAAAAAGGAGACGAAATATTACGTATTGACAACAATCCCGACAATGTGTCACGTATCAACGACCGTTACTCTGATCTCAAAGATTGCACTGCGGAGAGCTTGAAAAAACTGGACGATGTTATCGGCCAACTTGAGAACAATTTGGAGACGACCAAGAAGTTTGTCAGCGGTGTAGATGAGTTGGAGAAAGAACTTGGTGTGATCCGTGATAAAGTACAGTCAATGGAACCTGCCAAAGATAGCGAGAAGATTAATGAACAGTTGAAAGAATTGGAAGTAAGTGGATATAGCATTGTTTTGATTGTAGCTGTATTGTTGCCAGTTTTTTTCACTATGCAAAAATTCGTCCGGCCTTCTTTCAAGTGTGTGTGCGTTTTACTCCTTCTTAGTATTTGCACATCTGCCGGTAGGTTTGCGCAAAAAACTTAACAACTTTTTTTCGAATTCAACGAGCAAGCATTAACGCTAGTCTTTTGGAATATTTGTTAAAAATTTTAAATGATTTAAACAGTCTTTGAGCACTTGTGGAAACAACTTCTTTACACGAATGGGAAACGTAATTATTCAAAATTTAGTATGGGGCAGTTTTGGACAACTTTGGACTTCTCTCTAATCTCTGACGAAAAAGTTTGGTTTGGAAACTATTAAATTATAAAAAAAATTTTATTGTTGGCCTTTGTAAGACTTAGGTCATTTTATTTGTCAGTTTTATCTCTGCTGCAGTTTATAATATTACGCGGTTTACTTCCTCAGCTTGCAAAAGCAAAGTGCTGATCTATTTACTTGATGTGTTTTCATATTCACTATAAATAGAAAATGAAAAATTATTATATACCACAACTGGCATATGCAAGTAGCTATAATGAAGCAGCTGGCCATTGTCCCAGTGTATTGTTCTCCAATTTCGACGTATTCTAGAGCAACGCATTGAATGCATTTTTTGTGTTTGAAATTTGAAAGGGGGGAGGGTAAAGAAATTTCTAGCTTGGAAGTGTACCTGCCACTGTCTCCTTAGTAATACCGTGGGAGGAAAACTCTATGTAAAATATGGAGGAAAGATAACGTGGATGCACATGGGCTCTTTGATTACTACGGTTTTATGGAGTTTAAGGAGGCGTCGTAGCCAACAGCGACGAGTAAGTTGACATATGCTTGAGAATCATTTAATTTTTCGTTGATAAACATTGTACACTGTAAAACATTGTGCTTAATTATTCGATCCTGCTGCTTTCATGATATGCAGCTGTGCTTTTCTGTTGAATTATACCAAGTTCTGATAATCGAAGTTTCAGACCCGAAGACCTACCAAGTTTGTCATAATTGTGCAACAGGCAATTCAACAATGCTACATATAGGCCATGTACAAAGACTTCAATATATCCATATTCTTTGTTTTTAACGCAAGGCTTGAATGATCACGATAACTTTGCGATATACGTTGGGATTTTGTTTCTCGAATCGATTTGTCGGCTATACCGCTTACCAGCAAGAACACTTTATAATATTAGCAAACGAATCAAACGCATCTGTGGGAGTAGAATATAAGATCTTGTATCATAGTTTAATTTAATCACATACACGAAGAGATTGAGCGTGACTGTAAATTGATCCTTCTCATTGGTGGGTGGGCAATGGAGGTTAATAAGAATGATCCCTAGCAACTCGTGTCTGTTGTGTAGAGTGTAACTGTATTATATGCCTGTGCGTGTAGATTTGAAAGAGCCTATTATCTTGTAATTATTGGCCAAAGGCGATGACAAAATTTTTAAGAGGATTCGAGAGCGTTTTTTCACTGCTTCAGTGTTCCCGCAAAATTTTAACTTGATATATACATAACTGTTGATGATTCGCTCTATGAGAATCCAGCGCAGCTGTCCATTGTTTGACGAATACATGATTCTACTAATCTTCAAACCGCAAGTTTGCACTTTTCGTGCGGTTATCATGTAACAGTTACATGGTATTTATTTTAACTAACTGAATACTGGCATAGAGGGCTTTGTTTGATGATAGAATTGTATTTAGGAAGAAATTTGGTGAAAGCAAATATATTTTTTCGACAGGAAATGTGTTTAGAAAAGATGTATTCATGTTTCGTACAAGAATATTGACTTACTTATATTCTCCGCAAAAGATGAGAGTAATTTGTCACCCGTGATTTTTGGGTCAAATTTAAAGTGACCTTTTTCGTTTAGTTTAACAGATCATGCATGAGACTTTCAAAAAAATGATTTCTTTTGCTTTGTCTATGGTTTTTTCGATTTTGTTGACGGATAGATGTCGCGGTAACTTAAAAATCTTTTCTTGGTAAGAAAACTGTTTGAGTTTGGACAAGAAAAAAAATCTTGTTGCTTTAAAAACGAAAGAGGTTTTTCTCGGCGGCACGTCCAATTGAACGTGTCCTGAAACAAATAGGAAAAGATTGGAAGAACATAAAGAGAATCTTTAAAATAGATTATCACATTCTTGAGACGCCAGTATTTGAATATTGTATCTGAGCAACGTGAATCAATTTTAATGCCTGTAATCGTCTAGAATTTCGTTGTTAGCTTTTAAATCCGTGACGGAGAGCATGTGACACTTTCACCACGTAAATAATTACAAAATTTGGTCTTGGTACTAGTGGTGAATATGACAATCGTTTATTAATTCATTGTTGTTGGCGTCATTCAAGTGCAGATTACTTCAACTCATGGATTATTCCTGAATCTTGATATTTGCATAATTTTGTGTTGCTTTTACTCTGTGGATGAACTCGTCTTCGTTTTCTATTATTAAACGCCTGAAGCAGCTATTGTAGAAACGTGTAAGGGCATAAACTCCTAGTAACAGACGTCTTAAACAAACTGGAATCTCATTTTCAATAATGGAAGTCTCGAAGTGTACATTCAAACAAAAAGATGACGAATATCTAAATGATGGCTCTAGATTAATGACTGTAGAATTTTCACACAACTCTTGCGGAGACTTAAACGGACATCATTTTATCACTAAAAAATCCATTCCTGTTCAACCGCCAAAATTTGGTGCCTTTACCTTAACGCTTATTCCGAAAAACGAAGAGGTATGCCATTGGATCCTGATACGATTTTCTGTTGCTATGCGGCAACGTTCGCATTAAGTTCACTTTTCCAAAGTGTTTTCCAGAGTAGTCATGAGTGATTTTATACGCTGACGATTTGAAGTGAGAAGGTATATCACTTTACTAATGGATTCGCGATATCATCGGCGCGTGCAATGCTACTGTTGTACTGTTGAGGAAATAATCATTCCAGTCGGGTATTCTTTGTCTGATTTGGTCGAGTACCCGTTTGTAACACAACTAGTTGTACTGTATTTATGATGGAAATCAGTTGTCACCTCTGTGTTTCACTGGATATGGTGATATTTGAACTATTTCGTTTGCTGTTTTGCTAAGGCGGATATAACGTAAATGATAAAAGTTAGATTGATGTTATTGCACGTGCTTCAGCTAAGATGCGTTTCATATTTAGCCAGCGATGGTGGGGTTCCCAAGATTTTGAAGCATTAACAGACTAATGAAATATCCTTCTATTATTATTTGACAGCATGCGCGGAGTACTTCTCGAAATTCTGGTGTTCATTTGTCTTGTATATTGAGTAGAGGTTTTATTATTTGATAAATTAAGCTGCTTTGTATTGATTTTGTTAAGGATTCTCGTGCATTTAATAACATTTCTAACAGGTCTGAGCAGGTGATATAACATACTGACAGTTGTGCCTGAAAAGCTGTGGGAATCTGAAAATTTATATATTTTACTTCAAAATAGTATGGTGTAGAAAAACGCTAGTAAATACATATTATTTTGTTCTATTAGGAGCAACAGCAAAAGCTTGCGAATTTGAAATACGTACTCCAAGAGACCACAGATGCGAGCAAAGATCTCCTGGAACAGAAGCCTGGAGACGACAATGCTGACACGGAGATTACCGAGCAGGTAACAAAACTTGACGAGCTGTATACGGAGGTGAACAGTCTTCTGGACGGTGCTGTAGTGGCGCAGAAAGAAAACTTGGCAAAACATGGAGAATTTATGACATTGTTGGATGGTTTTGTAACGAAGGTGGACTCGCTGGAACAGAGATTGGAGAATGTGAAACCTCTGTCTACAAAATTACCAGAGCTGAAAGCTGGTCAACAGGAACTTACGGTTAGTTGATTATGACTTGATCCGTGTCTTCAGATATCCTAATTCATAGACTAGGCTCTTTGATCCATTCATTGTTGGTTATCTATGAAGACGAGAATGACTTGTACTAGACAAAAGATTTTACTCGCCACTGATGAATATTTTCTTTGCTTTTCAGACAATTCGCGAGGAAGTTCTGCAACAAGAGGCGTCATGTGATCAACTGCTGAAGATGAGCGAAAAGATGGCGGCGGAGAGACCTGGTGAAGCGAGTGACGTTATGAAGCAGAAAGTCGAAGACAGCACGAAAAGATGGCGAGTTTTGCTGCAAGTTATCACGAGACGCGTGGAGGTCATTGAAGAAGTAGTAACATTGAGTGAGCAGTTTGAGGAAGAAATTGAGATTGTTGTCACTTTCGTTACAATCACAGTGAAAACTTTGCGTGATGTGAGACCTGTCTCGTATGATCATGAACCAATAAAGAAAGAACAGGAGAAAATGAAAGTACGTTTGCTATTTCAGTATCATTGACTTACGTAATGGTGTTTATAAAATGGACAGCAAAGGTTATTCACTGTTGTTCTTTGTACAATTTCAATTGTTTCATTTCGGTAACAGTTTGCATGCTTGTTTTAGGCGCTCGAAGCTGAAATAGCGGAGAAACTGCCAGTACAGGAATCGGTGTCTGCCACTTCAACTAAACTGGCGGAACTTTGCGAAGCGGGTGTCGATGAAATGATGGCTAAAGTGGATGATATGAATAATAATTGGAATGAAATGAACGAAGAGAAAGGAAAGAAGAATGATGAATTAGAAAAGATAGCGAATGGTGTCTCAGAATACGAGAGACTAGCGAACGCTGTGCAAGACAAGATAAACAAGACTGAGAAAGCTTTACCGAGTGAGACTGTGCTTGTTTTAGACTTACCTCAAATGAAAAGCAATCTTGGGAACATCAAGAATACTCAAGAGCAACTTGAAGCGGTGAAACCTCAACTAGACAGCACTGTGGCGTATGGGAAAGAGTTGATTGGGCAAGATCCTGATATCGATGGATCTAATGTAGAGAGACGGAACGAAGAAATTGAGGAATTGTTCAACAAAACTGGTGAAAAAGTTCAAGATGAGATGAAGAAGATTGAAAAACTAGTGGAACTCATGGAGAAGTATGGGAAATCTTCGAAAGATCTGAGGAAAGATCTTGCTTTTATTCACGACGAAGTAGAGGCGAATAAACCAGGCCAACTCGATATTGACAGTTTGAAGGAAAAGGATGAAGCTGTGAAGGTGTGTTAAACGTTGTCTTCTCTGTTTTTGTAGCCATTCCAGTACTCGATGAAAATGCTAGATGTTGGTACCGGGTTTTTTTCGTATTCCGATTCTCGGAAATGGGCACCTATCCGCCTCAATTTTTCCTAGAAATTTATCTTGTAATGTGTATCATTTTTGTTTTACTAGAAACTCAAGGAGCACGTCAACGATACGGCACAATTGTTTGAAGTCTTTAGTACAGACGGTCAGCAGTTGATCGGAGCAGGCTTAGGCAGTGATCCAGCGCTAATCAAAGAAATCTCTACCGTTAGTAAGGAATATCATGACATCACTGAAAGTGTAGATGCACTGCAGGCTCAGATTGATGAAGTCACGAAGGAAGTTGAGAAGTTCGAAGCTGACCGCGCTGAGGTTGATAAAGACTTGACATCACTTGAAGAGAAAGCGGGAGAGATTAATGATAAGGTCGTGGGTGGTGAGCCTGATGAAATAAACAAACAGTTAGAGGAAGTAAAGGTTAGAAAACTAATTTCGGCATGAATTAACATCCCAGTTGTGATCGTTAAATATTTTGGTTGGAATAGATTTATCGTCGAAAAAACCATATTGCAAAACAGTTTGTCACTAAATCTCTTATATGATTTTTAGGAGTGTGAAAATGACGGGGCGAAAGTACAAGAGAGCATTCAGTCATTGCAAGATTTGAAGTATGGTTTGACTGCAAGATACCGCGATTCTGATGCTACTCCACTGGATAAAGCGATTGATGATCTCAACCATCGTCTGATGGCTATCAGCCATGGTTTAGTTGAGAGACAAACAAAGTTAGATCAAGCCTTGCTGCAATCTGGAAAATTCAAGGAAACTGCAGATTCGCTTCTTGATTGGCTCTCGGAAACCAGAGACTTGTTTGAGTCTCAAGGCCCTGTATCTGCCGCTGATCCCAATCTATTGAAGGCTCAAATGAAAGAGAACCAGGTAAAAGTCTGGATTTGATAGCTTGACTTGATTCTTCTGAACAACGACAAGTTTTTTCAGGTTTTCTCCGCTTGAGTGAGTCTACTGTTCTGTTTTATATTTACTCCTTCACTGCGTTTCGTATTCCACTTCTTCGCTATTTTTCAGTTACTTGTGCGCATGATCAAAGAACGCGAAGGAACTCTCCAGTCCGTGCAAGCAACCGCTGACGAACTTCTGAAGACGGCAGAACCGGAAAAGAAACAAGAAATTGAAGAACAAATGCACGACATCAACAGCCAATGGCAAGAGCTAACAGATCTTGTTGGAAAACGTGGCGACCAATTACAAGAGGTTTTAGAAATTTCTCAGAATTTCACAGATTTGAATAAAGAACTCACGGATTGTTTGAGAAAAACGGACAAGAAAGCGAAAGCTGAGAAATTCGCTGAAGTCAAAGCAAAACCGGAAGGGATTAAGGAACAGATTGGTGAGTTTAGTGAAATTGTTGAGGAATTCAATAGTTGTGAGCCGAAGTTGAGCGAGCTGGAGACTTTGGCCGAGACATTGATTGGTTTTGCGACGGAGGAGGATGCTGGTATTATTGAAGAGAAGGTGGAGGATGTGAAAGAACGATATTGGAATGTCGAGAAGAGAGTCAGGGATATTGAAGGAAAACAAAATGATGCGTTGAAGCTTGCAGAAGAGTTTTATAATGAACAGACTGTGTTTGAAGAATGGTATGTAGTCACAGAAGCTGCAATGGATGAAGTTGATAGCAGTGAAGATTCTGAAGTAAAACAACATAAGTTGAAGGTAAAAATTATTTTTTCAATCTTTTATTCAAAACTATCGAAGTTTGGAGCGCGAAACGATCGTCAGAAGAATTTTCTTGCAATATACATATCTGTTTACTTTTTTATAACGTTTATTATGCTTGTTCGTTGATTTTCTTCGTTTGTATTATCATTTAGGACGTGCAACAAGCTCTTCAAACTAAGGAACCAGATTTAAAGAAGTTCCAAGATGTTGGTTCTCGACTTTCCAAGACAGTTTCAGAAGATTACGTAGTAATCATTGAGGAAATCGTTGTCCTGATTGAAGTGCGATGGAAGAAGCTGCGATCAAGAGTCGAGACTGTGGCAAAGGATCTCTTTACTGGCAAGGAGGAACTGGAGAAATTTAGGACAAGTATGGATAATGTGGAAGAATGGTTGATGGCAACTGAGACGAAACTCTCGAATCTAGAAGCTCCCTCATCAAAACCTGATAAAGTTAAAGAACAGATCAAGGAATTGAACGTAAGTTAGTTTATTTACACCATGCTTTTAGCCGGCTTTGCTTACGTTAACGTGCGAATTTCAGTTAGTCTCACTGGACAGCGCATGGTGGTCACATTCAAAACTTTATACGCTTATTAGAGCAACTAAATCTAACTTAGTCTCACTTGTTGTGCGATTAGCCAGCTTGAACTATCGAAGAAGAGCTTCAAGTTTAATATTTTCTGTTCCAGCCAATTACAAACGATATTGCAGTGCATGCTGCTACGGTGAAGCAAGTGTTGGACAGCGGTCAGACGCTCCTGATTGCTTTGGGTGACGACGAGGGTACTGACATCAAGCAGAAACTGGACGACATCAACACGAGGTTCACGAACATTAAAGACCAGGCCTCTACTAGGCAAGCGCAGTTGGTAGAATTGTTGTTGCTTACCCAGCAATATTTACACATTGTGAACGAGGTTACAACAAGACTGGGGCGAGCTGAAGACAACATAACGAAGCTGGATGATAAAGGACATGCGGCGGAAGTTGAACAGGAGAGAATAAAGGTGGGTATCCGGGCGAGATATAATTTCATTATTCTTTGCATATGTCATTGTGTGCTGATTTTCCAGGCAATTCAAGAGAGTATCACAGTGCTCGCGCCATTGATGTCCAACTACGTCGACACTCATGCTGACCTCGCTAAACACTGTAGTGCCGATGAAGTGGCCGAGGCGCAGAAGGAACTGGAAAGAAATCAAGCTAGATACCAGTCATTGCGAGCTGAGATTGAGAACCGCGGAATCCAAGTTGGAATGACACTGCAACAGGAAGAACAATTACAAGTGATGCTGGAAGAATTAATATCACATCTGGAGAAAAGGAAGGAAGAATTGCTTAATGTGGAACCAATAGGTATACATGGAGACATTGTGAAGGAACAATTAGGTGCACATGAGGTGAGTTTTGAGCTTCACTAAACTTCGTGTAGATATATGTCATAAATGTTCACCACTCCTGGTTTAACAATAGTCATTGTAGCAACAGTTTTCTAATTCGTTTCACTAACTTTGTGTTTGTTTACTCAGGAATTGTCCAATGGTGTAAAAGAAGATCAAGCTTTGGTCGATGAAGTTGACGCTCAAGTAAATACTGCTGTGAAAGCCAACCCAGGCACTGCTACTGCAGAATTGATGACAGAAAAGATGTCGCGTGTGAAAGGCTTGTATCTCGAGAACGAGGCATTATGTAGTGACCGTCATTTAGCTTTAGAAAGTGTCTTGGACGTTTGTGATAAGTTCTGGGATGGCGTAGAACAACTGAGAGTATCTTTGAGGGATGTTCAGGGACATCTAGATACACATGATCCACCTGCAGCAGAAGTTCATCACATTGAAGAACAAGTTCAAGAGCATGAAGTTAGTCTTTGAGCTCAAGCATTTTTTATCTGCTCTACCGAATAGATACGACAGTAAATAGATGAAGGTCAACTTGCAGTTATTACGAGGAAATGATGTTATTGAAGTTTCTTATACGTGAAGTAAGGTTGTACGTGGTGAAAAACACACGAGCAAGTGAGAATAGATCTGATTACGTTGCTTTGATATGATCATAAAATTCTAAGGTTGGCGGCGATTTGGACAGCCCTGTAACGCTTATGAAAACCCTTCGCGTGAAAAGGCTGCTAATCTATCAGTCATTGTGTGAAATTTAATCTTTACCAAGATCACTTTTTGTTTGTTTGTTTTCAGGAACTTTGTAAAGAATTAAATAGCCATGAAGAGCAAATCAATGCGATTTGTCATGCTTGTCCATTACTGGTAGCTAACTGTGGTCGCGCTGATAAGCTGGTTGTCCAAAATGCTGTCACAGAAATCAGTGACCTGTGGGAGAATACAGAGAATGCTTGTAAAGCTCGTAAAAATGATCTGGCTGAGGTCTTCAAACTCGCTGAACAATTTGAGAAATCTCACGGAGCTGTCTTGGATTGGCTAGATGTTACTGAAAAGAAAATTGAGAAAGTTCCTTCTGTCGGATCTGATGTGAAGGCAGTGAAGAAACAACTCGATGCTCAAAGGGTATGCTTTCCAGAATTTCGCATTTCAAGATACCATCTGAAAACTTTACAAACTTGGAACTCTTCTAAGAAGCTGTGATAAAGCAGAGATTTCGGTCATGTATTTAAACTCTATCTTCAGCGACTATAAGTTCACAGTGTACAAGATTTTGCCCGTGTCTACTATTGGTGAACTAAGTTTGTTCGTTGTTTCATTCCAGGAACTTCAACGTGAAATTCCAGAGCAGCAGGTACAAGTGACCACGGCTAATCAACATGGTCAAGCGTTGATGGAGAAATGTCGTCCTGATGATGTGCCCACGGTACAAGCGCACGTCAAAGAAATGAATGATAGATGGAAGGCACTTCATATAGTAGTCATGGAACGGCAACAGAAGCTTGAGGAAGCTTTGCTTGCATTGGGACAATTCCAGTTGGCATTGGAAGAACTTCTAGCTTGGATTAATCACACGAATCAATCTCTGGACAAGGAATTGCAGCAAAAACCGAATGGTGACGTTAGATCCATTGAGGTCGAAATGTCGAAACACAAGGTTAGTTGACATGTGCTTTGATAAACGGTCTTAATATGATTGGAAATCAGTTGTTTTTATGGTTTCATCATCACTGCCCGAAAAGAATGCTTTTGTTCTACCCGCAGTTATGTGAAATACTGTCCCATTTCATTGTTCAACTTCACTATTCTAGATCATTCAAAATGACATAAGTGCGCACGAGCCGACGTTACGAAGCATCACGAACGCTGCAAACAAACTTCTGGAATCAGGCAAAACCAAGATGGACACCGCTGTCTTAAAAAACAAGATGGACGATCTGCAAAATGGCTGGCAAGAACTTTTATCTAAGTCTGCTCAACGCGAACAAGATCTTACTGGTTCGTTGAAGATAGCACGTGACTTCATGAGTGAAGTCCGAGAAATGTTGGGCTGGCTTAAGGAAGCCAGGGAATTCTTGAAAACACGGAGACCTATTGGAGGATTCCCTGAAACTTGTCAGAAACAAATTGAGAAGCACAAGGTGACTAGTTCATCAAATGATTGTCCAATAAACTGAGTGGCTGTTATGAGACAATACATAGTTGATGTCTTACAATATTTTTCAACAATCAATGATTCCTTTCCTAATCTGTTCATCCTAGCCCACCCTACCAACTTCCCCTGTGAAATGAAATTGGAGAACCAGAAGAAAATCTAAGACTTTCGGCAGAGTAGTTGACAAACTGTTTTTATATGAGAAAATTAAGTATGCGCTGAGGATGGAACCCACAACCTCATGGGTGAAAGGCGCTCGTCCTAGTGACTGCGTAGCAATACTAGCCCATGGATGTGTTGTCTTGTTTTCTGAAAAAAGTCTTCTCGTCTAAAAACTGTTTTTATTATTTTGCTTTAGGAGTTTGCCAAAGTCGTGGAAGCCCGCGCACCCAAGTTCGAGCATATCATAAAGACGAGTAGTGAGCTCCTGGAAACTAGCGACCCGGCTGTCGCAAATACCTTACGTAATATGCAGAGTGAGGTGAAAAGGTCCTGGGACGAAATTACGTCAAAAACTGAAGAAGAAGGAAAGAAACTTGATTTTGCTTTGGAGAGGGCGAACAAGTTGCATGATGGGTCGAATGAGATGGTCATGTGGTTGAGTGAAATCAAGGAAGAGCTTGTGATGTTTGAGATTATTAGTGTAGTGTTTGAGAAAGTCGAGGAGCAGAGGAATAAGTACAAGGTTGGTTATTCTACAATAATTACCATAGCATATCTACAACATAGCAAGCGATATCTTAAAAAGTAAGCAGGCAGTTGCTAGTCATACTCAGTTCTGTTTCTTTTCCCTTTATTGTTAGGATTGTGCGACTAAAGTTGAAGACCGTAAAGAACCTTATAGAGAAATGCGAGCTCTGAGCAATGAAATAACTGGCTCCTGTTTGCAAAGCGATGCTTCAGAAATCTACAACAACATGGCTGACATTGATAAACAATGGAGAGATCTTCTTAATCGGTTGAACAGAGTGAAAAAGAATGTTGATGATAACTACAGAGCTTCTAGGAAATTCTTTGGCTCTTACGATGAACTCATCACATTCATGACAGAGGCGGAGAAACAGTTGGAAGCTGAAGAAAGTATTGGAGCTGATCCAGCCGTGCTTAAACAACAGCTAAAGAAACACAAGGTATGATGGCTGCTAACACACTCGCATTTCATCTGCAGTGGACAATTTTATGATTATAATAGCGAGGTTTAGCAAAGACGACGCGTCGTGAACGAGGACGTGAAAGTGGCGTAAATATGGCGTGGCACCACGCCGCTTTCACGTCCCCGTTCATGTCGCGTCGTCTTTGCTAAACCTCGCTAATCTCATCGCTCTCTAACCGTCTCATTAAGTTTCTAACCAACAGTTTTACTAAATGATTGTTTGTTTTCCATTTCTAGCTATTCCAAAGTACTCTGGGACCACAACAAGCGAAAATGGACGTAACTATAAAATCTGGCAAAGTTCTTATTGACCGTGGTGAGGTGGATGATGCTGTGATTGTCGAAGCAAAGATTGCAGAATTGAAAGAACGATGGGACGGTCTTTGTGCCCTATCTGTAGAGAGGTAAGATGAGAAAACATGGCTTGAATTTGAGAACGTATCGATCTTTTCTGCTATAAAGTATTTTGTTCTCTTTTCAGACAACAAAAACTTGAGGAAGCTTTGCTATTTACGGGAATGTTCCAAGATGCGCTGCAATCATTATTTGAATGGCTTGAGATGGTTGAACCAGGTCTCTCAAGTGAGACTGCGATCATGGGCGATACTCAAACAGTTCTTATTTTAATGGATAATCACAAGGTAGAGTTTAGACTTATCACTACACTGTTAAATTTACAGGGAGTGAAAACGTGAAGTTTTCTTTTGTATCCAGGCCTTCCAACGTGATCTTGCGACGCGACAGAAGACTTACAATTCAGTAGTGAAGTCAGGAAAACAATGCATTGAAGAACAGAAAGTTGAGGACCCGACTGCACTGGCCGAAACTCTTGAAGACCTCGTTGCACGATGGGATGCATTAAGCAAGATGTCAAGCATTAAGCAAGAACGTCTGGAAAATGCGTTGACTTTAGCGGAAGAATTCGAATCTGGAGTTAAGGAAGAATTGAAGATGATGAAAGGCATTGACGCAAGGTTGAGGTCTTTCGGACCTGTTGCTGATAATTACGATGCCGTTTATAAACAAATTGAAGAAATCGAGGTATTAATCGAAGACTTTCTTCGTATAAACACACTGAAGTTATATATTATTGACATAATAGGGTGAGGTCGGGTGAATTAATGATTGATATTTTTATCTCAGATTCTGTTAGCTGATCTCCAGGCAGAGGACAATAAAGTGAAGTCTACCATAAAGAAAGGTGAAATGATTTTACGATTTTGTCATCCTCATGGTACACACACCATACAAACATTGCTGACACGCTTGAAGAAGCGTTGGCATGAACTCAATAGCTGGGCCACTCAGAGGAAGACAAGATTAGACGAACATCGCAAATCTCTTGAAAATGAAAGAAAATTGATTGAAGATTTGTCAGCTTGGGTGAAAGAGAAGGAAGTAATCTTGGAAGAAAAGGAAGCATCGCCCTTACCTGAGGAGGACACGAATGAATTGAAGAGATTACTAGATGAACACAAGGTAAACAAGAGAGTATTTTAGGTTCTTTGTACTAATATGTCCACCATGGTTACATGTATGGGTATGTTGTAATGCTAGCATGCTTGTTAATAAAAGTTTTTATCGTACTAAAGTGTAGTATATGTCTTACTCATATGTTGTTTTTTCTTGTAGGAATTCCAGGATGTTTTGACTACCAGACAACCAGACTATGATCAAATAATGAGATCATCAAAACGACGACAACTTGCAGCCGAACCTGCTGCCACGAAAAAACACGAAACACCAAGCAAGGCACGTCCTGGGTGGGGAAAGACGCGCATTCCACGCAATGGCTCACCTGCACCTGTCTTCAGTCGTGGACACTCGTTCACACGAGACAAGAGTCCTGCGCGTGCCCACCTAGCCAAACATTGGCAGCGACTGTGGTTTTTGTCGTTGGAACGCATGCGCAAGATCCAGGAGAGGCTAGATTACCTAACTCAAAAGAAATTGGCAGCGAACTTTAGTTTTGAAGAATGGAAGAAAAGAGTAAGTTCGTGGGGCTGATTCTCGTTTCTATTAGCTTTTGTACGTCTGTAATTCCTATTGATTGCTTTCTGTCAACCTGTTGTCCTTTTCGTTCATTCCGTGATTCTTATTATTGAACATTTTGTCTTTAGTTCAACCATTGGCTTCACGAAAGCAAATCACGTGTTCTGGATATCTTCAGACAAAATGATCACGATCATGATGGAAGTTTAACACGTGAACAATTCATCAATGGCTTCCTTGCTACAAGTACGTATTAGAGGCTACGAGTCCATAGCTCTTGGAAAAAAGTTTTTCCTTCTCCGCAGACCACTAGGGCGATGCTTGCAGAGGAGGCTACATAGAACTAACCAGTAAATATATGAGTGAATATCGACTGTGTGACGGTTACCGTGAGTTATATTTTGCCATAAGTTTTTAAATTACTCATATTCTTCATTGTTTTATCAGCTTTCCCAACAGAAAGATGGGAGCTACAGTTAGTGGCAAGAAAGTTTGAGCGACGCGGCCTGATTGCCTATAAAGAATTTGTTGCCGCTTTGAAAGCTGTAAGTGTGTTTTTTTTTGTTGTTTTTTTTTTGCTTGGGTGTCTATAACTGCGCAGTGCTAGTGTCATATCTGTGATAAGTTTACTTAGCTATATTTCATCTATATCCGAATGACTTGTTCTCCAATTTTGAACATATTTTGATGCTCTTTGTCTGAGTATAAGTTTTTGCAAATTACGCGGCTTTTTATGGTAAATTAATTCCTCTGCATTATTACATCTGACCTTGTTTCTTAGCCAATATACAATGTATTCATGCCATCCGGATTTTGATCGACCAACATTAAAACAATGATTGTCTTTTACTCGAAAATGTCAGACCTCTTTCCAACACGACAATGGCTGAATATTGATCTGGTTCCGTTCAGGGAGAGCTTCGCTATATAAGAAACTTCTGTGCTCATGTTTAAAGTTACTTTTGATAATAGTCGGCTTTAAAGAATATTTTGTTAAAAAATAGAAAATTTACGAGGAATAAAGATGGTTTATATGGCTGCTTACGAAGGACCTGCTGGGCAAAACGAGACTGTTTCTCCTTCTGATGCAGAAGATTGTGCTCCGGAAAATACTAAAAAAACTAAGTCTTTTTATACTTTACCAGTGTCTTTTGTAATTCACACATATTCTCGAGTCCAGCCAGACTCAATGTTGACCGATCAATTCTCCTTGTATCGCCATAAAGTTACAATGTTCAAGGTATTTAGTTTGGCAGCTGTTGTTTCATCCCTAATGATGGCTAGCTTTCGCGACATAGTTTTTGTTTTCATTTTGTGCTATATGTCTTTAGGTATTCAAGTCGTTTCTTGTATTTTGTTTTTCATAGAAAAAATCTACAAAGCCTCTGACAGAAGCCGAGCAGATTCACGATCAAATTGAGACGTTGGTGTCAGAATGCGAATGCCCTCATAAGTTTGAGGTGACGAAAGTTGCTGAAAAGAAATATCGAGTAAGTTATTATAGCACGTTTCTTCTCCGGATGATTTAATCTTGCTGTACCGTTGTCGTAATATGCTGGAAGGTGTCCTTACTATCTTTTATTGCACGTAGAGAGGATGTACTCGTCCATTTGACCAGTTGTATTAATTTACACATTACTCCTGTGATTTCTAGTTTGGTGACTCACAAAAACTCCGTCTTCTCCGAATCTTACGAAGTACTGTGATGGTTCGTGTTGGTGGAGGATGGGAGACTCTTAAAGAATTCTTGAACAAAAACGACCCGTGCAAAGGTAAGGAGAACTTGTTTCGCAGAGAACCTTTTCATTTCTAAAAGTTTTAACCAGATTCCATTGCAATACATCAGCGTACGTGTTACACTGTCAACTTGAGTTGGACAGCCAAAATTGTTGTAGTTATTTTTAAGCTGAGTTGTAGCATGAGTCTAAGGCAAACTACAGGGGTAACTTAAGATTTTAGTGAACATGACAAGTGTTCCCCAATCTGAGATATGTTATTCATTATTCTTTCTTCATGCTTTTTTCAGCTGAAGGTCGTACGAACTTAGATATTCATCACCACACACTGGGCGCTACTCCAGACCTTTCTGCGCACTCCATTCAATCATTCCGCGCCAAACGACCGGGAGTATCTCGTGAAGGATCTGGGACGAATCTTAAAGAGACTCTTGCCGCTCCTGCCTTGGGATCGCGGAAGAAATCTGATTCCAACCTCAAGGGTGATAAAACTGACGGGGTAAAGAAAACTGGAAGTCGAGACGGTCTGGCATCACCCAGGGCTTCGACCCCCACGTCACGAGTAAAGAAATCAACCAGTCATACTTCAGTACATAGCGATGAGGGAAAATCTGAGGCATCGGGAACAGCTACTACTACGACTAAAACAACGAAACGAACGACTACAAGTCGTGTCCCCACTCCTAAAGCAACTACATCACGCGCTGGCACGACAAAATCAACCGTCACGTCGAGGACTACAACATCCCGTATACCAAGTGCATCCACCACAACTGGTGGAACATCACGTACCACAACGACAACAAGCCGAGCATCTAGCGGTGGAACACGAACAACCACGACAAAATCAACGACATCTACAACTACTCGAGGCGCAACGAAAACTTCAAAAACAACAAAGAAATAAGATCGTCGTTGTTGAAGAGTGACACGGGAAAACAAAGATGTAGGTGAAACAAGTCTTCATCCCGAAAACGTCGGAAGTAAAACAAAATATAAAAGGGGGCATTAGAAAAAACAATGTATTTTAACAGAATCTTCCACCCCTATAGATGCATTAGTTAATGTTATTTCTTTTCGTAACTCTTTTGTTAGGATCGATGTCTTTGTTTGTCTTGTATGTTTCGTAATTGTTTTTTTAGAAGTGATGTCTTAGTTTGTCTTTAATATTTGATGTCATTTCATGATGACAATAAGCCATACACATTCGTACATATTCTGTCTTTAAAGAAGATTTAGGAAAATTTACAGTAATGATTTGTTATTATCTACGTAACGGGACAGTTCGATCTGGGTAATTTCACCAAATCAAAAAAAGAAGGCTTTGTTAAAATTTCCTAAACTTAATTGGCTGGCAAGTTTAAGGAATTTTAGCGATCTGATATTTAAAACGAAGTAACAACATAGAATGTCAAAGAATCTTAAGTTTCTGGAAAGTATTTCGATTTCTAGAATTCTCGTGGCTGGCGATTTTTAGAAATCCTGAAATTTTTCCTGGATTCCAGAGTTTTCTTTAATTTTCTATGCTTGACTAGGGAAGATTTTTGCAACTCTCATGGCTGGCGAGTTTCAGAAAACTTCTATGATTGTCGTGAAAAATTACATGCGCAAAAAAGAGCTGTTCCTGGTTAAACTTATAAAGTTTCTTGGATATCACCAATTAATTGTTCGTAGTATATTTTGTTAAGATGTATGTATGTAAGGCTCAGCAAGGAATAGGGTTTTTGTTAAATTATTGGTTATTATTTTAGGTAAAAATTAATAAATCGTTTCTTGACCTATCATGAAGAATGTAGTTCGACAATTGCGTTCGACAAGCATATTCGGAAATTTATGCGTGGCGCTATGTACTGTTGGGCAGGGCTCGTTCACTTTGCGCATTTATATCTAAAAGGGGAATTTGATAAATTTGAAAAGGATCAGTGCACAATGAGATAAAAGTTGAAAGTGGGTAGAAGAAAAATGATTTGAACTGAACTAATTGTTATTTTTGACACAACATTGGGGAAATCTGGATTTGTACTGCCGTTTTGTCTGTCCGTGGTTTTTCGGGGGAGGTTATTATGGAGGGGGGAGCAGTCAAGTATTCCATGTGCTTTTGTAAAACGGTTTGAAATAAAGCGAAAAAAGTTAACATATGGCTAATGTGTCAAGGCGATGAATGATTCAGCGGTTAATGGAAAGGTAAGCAATGTGCTTTCATTAGTTTGTCGGCATTTTTAACACCCCGAAATAACTCAATCATATCGTGTATCGGTCAAACATATGCAACATTGAAAAACATAAATATTGCAACCAGACAAATGTACTTAAAATCTCTTAATAGCTTTAGTGTCAACTTTTGTCTGTAGATAACTTACCAAAAGTTGTTAATGTTGCATGTAGTAAGACCATGTTTTCTTATGAAATTGAACTTTCTATACTAGTGGCAGAAAATATGAAAAACCTATCCATACACATATTGGTAGAGCCGATTTAAGCACAAAATACTACTCAATTACCCAGTGTAGTAAAGTCCATCAAGGCACAAAATAATAGTCAACTGCCATTGCGGTAGAGCCCATTGAGGCACAATATGATGGTCATCTGTCTATTATGCCAATTATGGTAGAGCCCATTGAGGTGCAAAATAATACTTGATTACCTGTAGCAGTTTAGCTAGTGGATAAAAGCCTTATATGGTTTATAAACTATGAAGAAGAGCTTTAAGGTCTTGTAATAGCTGACAGTGAAGCTTGAGTCACTGTAGTGTTCATTTAGCACTTGAATACATTCATGAGTCATAGTAATGCTATGTGTCACATCTCAGGCCTGCTCTTCTGTATCTGTTTCGATGGTATACTAGTGATTAGAGCTCTACCAGTTTTTTAGTATCCACTGCTAACTAAGGTGACAGTTTGACCCATATATTGTAGCTAATACAATTCCTTGCTGGGAGATGCTTTTGTTCATCTTGATTCTATATGAAAAGTAATTACCCCCAAAGCAGCAAAATGCTATAAATTTCAGTTTCTCAGCGATAGATAGATGTATTAAGTAGTGTATGTCAATATCAACATCAACATGCTTTAACTGTCTGTATTACTCAAAGGAGCAACAATGCCACCGAGTATCTTGAAAATAGAAAGACAATAAAATTTTAATTTGATAATATTTGTCTCAGATTTTGATGTTGAAAAAATATGAAGAACTACTAATGCATGCCAAATTGTCATGTTTATGGTGAAAGCATTTTGCAGATGGCTAAGTATATTATAAATGACTTGAGAACGTCTTCAATTGTCTGCAACATTTTGTGAGTGGACCAGGAATCCAACCTGATAACCATACAGACCTGGTCCCCAAATGTTTTACTGCAAAAATATGTTGATCTGTAATAATATATTCGATTACTGCTAATGATCGTTAAATAGTACATGATTCATGCAAAAAGCATTGTATGTGTAACTTGTTCTGCAGTTTAAATTGATAATTCTTTATTTACTTTCTATACTCCTACTTTTAGTTTCTAATGATCAATATACATTGTTCGCTCGTGCAGCCACTAAAATGTGGGTGCAGCATAAAAATAGGTTTTTACACTCTATGAGGACCAGGCCTCAACATGGTCCCAGACTGGCCACTCTTTTTTGTTTGAGGGAAACCCAAGTACCGGTTGTACTTGGTAAAACCCTCGGCCGAAAACGTGTTCCTAAACATGTGTTTGCTTGTTTTCTCCATAGATAATAAAATAAATTATTGTATTATCCATGGTTTCCTAATTTTCTTAAGATTGCCTAATGTAAATGTGTGCGAGTAAAAAGTACATGCAATTTCCTATTTGTGTATTACGTTTTGTGATTGTTAAGCCATCTGCAAATGCCACTGGATAGAGTAAGCTAATGAATGTAAATTATTATGTATAATGATGGATAAGTTAATGAATATCATGTGCAATAATGTGATTGGATAAATGCTGCTTGAAGTGACTTAGTCTAAGTTGTATCCTTATCCTAGTTAGCATAATGTAAAAGATGAATTAGACTATACAAATTTTTCAAGATGGTAATGTGCATATGTCTTAGTGGGTGTCTTAATGGATAAGCTAATGAATATACGTCATAATATATCATGCACAATAATGTGATTGGATTAATTCTGCTTGAAATGACTTAGTCTAAGTTGTATCCTAGTTAGCATAATGTAAAAGATGAATTACGTAGACTATATAAATTTTTTAAGATGGTGATATGCATGTTTCTGTGGGTGTCTTAATGGATAAGCTCATGAATATACATCATACTATCATGTGACTGGATAAATTCTGCTTGAAATGACTTAGTCTAAGTTCTATCCTACTTAGCATAATGTAAAAGATGAATTAGACTATATATTTTATTCAAGATGGTGATGTGCATGTCTTAGGCTTAATTGAGTGGATATAATCTGAATTTGTAAAAATTTTGAAGTGCATGAATGTCGGTGCAAACTGGATGCGAGTCATGTCTTCATACTTCTGATTTTGTCAAGAAAGTATGATTTTTTATACGTGCGACTTTTAAAATCCGGATAGTGTTTCGCCATTTTGAAAACTCTAGTTTTATCAGTGTTTAAACCAGGAAAACTTGGAAAACGACGCATTATTGATCATTAAAAAGCCGCTATTCATTATTGTGAACCTGCGAAAATCGACTGGTAGTACCGCAATCTATACCATGCTATTCACTGGCTATTATGCGCATCAAAAACATTGATACCACACTACATTATGAACCGGCAAAGTAGTAGACATTTAAATCTCGGCAATTTTACGGCATTGTTCCGCAGTCCGCACTACATTACTTTAAAGCAGTCAAACATATGGAAACCGGCTGCGATAGCGACGTATTATACTCGAATACCCCCTGCCCCTCCCTTTTGAATTCCATAGTTTCTATTTAATACCCTTTTAAAACTTGGTTAACGGCATTGTTACCCACTACATTATTATAAATGGATAAAGCCTGTAGTAACACTAAAAGTAAACCATTAGCATAGTACGACATAAAACTGCAACTGCATGCACAAGAATACTGAAGCGACTTACGTTCACCAAGGACATTTTACTTATCAGTTTGTTGCTCATCCAGATACATCAGGCATCCATCTTCATCATTAGGCGTCCATCATCATCATCTGACCTCTATCGTCATCATGTGGCGTCCATCGTCATCATCAAGCGTTCATCGTCTTTATCTGTCATCTTCTTCACCAACAGACAAACCAATAGACAATCTGTCATCACATCAAATCTTGAAGTCCACCATCGATCATTTTCATTTTTGTAATGCATTCTCACAGTTCAAATCAGAGAGTTCAAATTGTATCTATCGTTTTTGTCGTTCATTTGCTCGTATTCCATCTTTGTTGATTTTTTTCAATTGACCTTCATTGTATTTGGGGACAAATTCCGTCCGTAAATCGTAATCCATTTTACATACGCAGTTCAACTCAGAGAGTTCAAATTGTATCTATCGTTTTTATCTTTCATTTCAAATCGTATCCATCATTTTGATCGTTCATTTGCTCATAATCCATCTTTATTGATTGTTTTTCATTTGACTTTTATGATTTTGGGAGATATTTACCGTCCGTACACATTATATCGATCGAAAATGTTGCCTATACTAGAAAATTTCGGAATATTTTTTATATACCATGCAAATTTTAAATGCACAGGGAAATTTTGAATGTACCATGCAAATTTTAATAAAAACGGGGGAGTGATATACGGATGATATTATTCAATCAATTCACCGAATGCCGAATGTATATCCGAACGCGTGCCGAACGCAGCAGCCTGATTAAACCCCCAGAGTAATGGCATAAGAGCACCCCACCCCCTTCTACCTTCAATCTACGACTACTGCTACGTTTAAATTTTAATTATTAATTTATTTTTATTTTAATTATCTTCTATCTACCTAACTACCTACCTATCTACATACAATACAAGACAATACAACACAAAGCAATCGCAGACAAAGCGCGGAAGAAGCGAGGAAAGCAAGCAAGAAAGAAAGAAGGAAAAGACAGAACCAACAAACAGGCAAGAAAGAAAGAAAAAAGAAGTCAGCAGCTAAGTTTGTGTGGTATCGATATCTGGTATTGGTAACTTATGTTAACCCGTTGAATTGATAACACATTGATTGCATGGCAACAAATTAAATTGGTAACATTTCCATTGGCAGCAAATTCAATTAAGTGGTAACATGTGGATTGGTACAACGAAGAATTAGTAACATCTTGAATTGGTAACTTTAAATTGGTAACACAAAAATTGGTAACCCGTTGAATTGATAACACATTGATTGGCAACAAATTGAATTCATTGGTAGCAAATTAAATTAAGTGGTAACATTTCGATTGGCAAAACGAAGATTAGTAACATCTTGAATTGGTAATACTTTAAATTGGTAACACAAAAAATTGGTAAACCTGTTGAATTAGTAAAACGACATATTGGTTACATCTTAAATTGGTACTACAAAAAATTGATATCACGTTGATTGGTAATAAAGTTGAGTCGGTAACACAGTGATTGGCAAAACAAACGTTTTGGTAACATCTTGAATGGCAACATCTTGAATTGGTAACACAAGAAATTGGTAGCACAAAAAAAATTGGTAGCACGTTTATTAGTAACATGTTTCTTGACGACAATGTTCGGGAAGC
>JAODVQ020512605.1:0-25463 GCA_025400075.2 Phenganax stokvisi
GCTGCATTTATTTTTCGCTCGAAAAAATTCGCGTAGTGGAGAACGGGCTTTAATCCTGGGTTGGCGCGAATTTTGGAGCAAAAGTTGCAAAACTTTGCTTTCTAACTTCGAAACATGTTTCACAAATATGAAATGTTTTCAAATTAAAACACGTTGAGAAATGGACGGACAAAACAGCAGGTTACATTTTAGCCCAGCGATGACGTTAGAAAACCTTTGAACAACTGCGTCCTGTATTAGAACTGGGTCACTAGAGATTCCTCAACCCATGTACGTCTCACGATGACATCTTTTTGAATTCGTTGTAGATTAATTCCTTGGTGGTTAGTGGTCCTAATGACAAGTACTTCGCGACCTGCTCGGATGATGGCAGCTTGAGAGTTTGGACAGCTGATGAACTGGAACAGACGTTGCAATTTCAAGTCGTTGATCAGGTATTTCTTCAACTTTTTACCGAATCTAAAAGAACAACAGTTGAGAACTGATAAAAGTATTTATCTAAGACAATCGCGTACTTCTGGTTTCTTGAAGCGATGTAACTGCGTATCATTCTGTCCAACACCACGAGCAAGATCTACGAAGAGTCTGACTAATGATAGTCAAGTGATAGCTACAGTTCACCCTCATGAAAAGCCGTCAGATGAAACAGTAAGACCGTCACATTGTGTTGCTGGTTATGATGATGGTACTGTGAGACTATTTGATCTGGGCAGAGTTGAGATGATCATGAAGATTCATCCTCATGCGAAACCAGTTACTGTTATCACTTTTTCTGCTTATGGTAATACTGATATGATGGAATTGTTGTCCCCTTGCTTTTTACGAAATATTCAAAATTTCCAATTTTGTTCCAAATCGTCTCAAATTTCTCACTGACATTAAAAACCGATGTATTTGCCCAAAGAAGTCGCTTTTAGTTTATAAATACACATGTTTTAAAAAACTTAAATTTTTTCGTATTCTAAAGTGTTCCAATTTTTCTTTAGCCTCCAGCAATCGATATATTTTCTCAGCAAGGGAATATAGTAGATCGTTACGACTCTTTCTTTCTTAGGTCGTGTCTTCTTGAGTGGTAGTTCTGATGGTGTAGTTGCTGTCAACAGTCCTGCCACTGGTCTTACTGTCCGTTTGATTCAAGATCACAAGGGAGCTCCAATTACTGATATGGATATTGCTCCTGAAAAGGTAGACAGAAAGATATGCCGAGAAATTAGTTTCAATCCTGGATGAGAGAATTGACTTTTGTCTACCTTTGGTGTTTTATCTTCAACTAGGATCATCATCCGTCTTTTACTTCTCCTCGTCTCTGGCTAATTGCAAGCGCTGATCGCAGAGTAAGCGTTTGGAGCACCGATTGGACAAAAGATTTCTGCGAACTCGTTGATTGGTTAACTTTTCCTGCACCCAGCATTGCACCGGATGGTACAATTTTGAAGAAAAATGATGTGGTAGGATTGTAGTCAGACATGAGGATTTCAGTTAGCCTCACAAAGCAGCGAATGGTGGTCCAATCAAAATTGTATGCCCTAATATGCTTGTTGATACTTATATTCACCTCATACATGACTAGTACACTTATAATAAAAAATTGACCACTGTCTGCTTTTCTTCATGCTTGTTTGGTAAAACGTAGCATTGTGACTGCTTGCTATTTTCTATCTCCTTAGTTGTCATATTCTCATCTACCTCCAAGTCTTGCAAGGTTCTCTCCTAGTGAACCTGATGTGATTGTTTACACTGGTTATGGACTAAGAAAACAAATCCAATTTTACAGCTTATCACAAAGAAAGGTATTCTAGCTTCTGTTTGCCTTGCACTTTGATCAAAGAATGCATGTTGGCTCTCCAAGCTTAAGAAGAAATGACTTTTGTTTTTCTTTAGGTATTTCGTACAATCTCTTTGACCCAGTGGGCATCTTGTTTAGAGATCTCACCAAGGGGTCATTTGATTGCTGTTGGAACAACAGGTGGGAATTTCGTCGTCAATTATTACCTGGTTGGAAAAATTGACAAACTTCAAAGCTCCTATTCTAAGCTATAATTTTGTCTTGAAAGTTGAGACGTCCAGTGTACCAATCTTTTGAGTTTAAGACTTCGGTCAAAAAGATGTGCAACAAAGACATTGCCTCAATTTGTAAACCATATTTTTAATGATTATTTGTTTGCTTCTAGAACGACTAGTAAAAGTTTTGGATTATTCTGAGGGAAGTTTTCAAGACTTTGATGGACATTGTACTGCAATATCCACACTGAAATTCTCACCATCTGGGCAAAAACTTTTCTCCGTGGGATACTCTGACATTCTTCTTTGGAAGATTCTTATATAACTTGTTGAAACAGTCCTTTTGTAAATATGTAAAGTTCAAATAATTAGTATTCTTTTTGGTATCATCATGCAGGAACAGATAATCTGCACATTTCATTGGTGAAGTTTGCCTTGTTTTTGTAATCAGTATTAACTCACCATCAATTTTTTGATCCAAATTCGCAGTCCAGTATTTCATTGAGGGCAACACACACCTTCACTCTATCCAGATATATATTAGATCAGAGTTTCGACTCGTTCCATTGAGTTCAATACATTTCTGGAGTAATTACTTCGGTGGGATGCTTAATAATGTTTATTGAGATCAGAGTTCCCCCATATTTTTTTTCAATGTTCGAAATACAAACCACATGATACTATTTCACTGTATGATACAAACAATGTTTGCGCGACGCGTTTCTACTAAATTATTCAAGATATTAATATGCCGACATTCCAGTTTTTTCAACATCCAATATTTCCGTTCAAATAATCCAGGCATACTTATGTACAAAAAAATTAAGCAGTTGAACATTGCATCAGTTGTAAACATGGGGATCAATTCTAGTGCATTTAAAGTCGAGGAGAAAGCGCCGTTGTATTATAACGAGGCTAAATTATTGCAGAAAAATGACAAAGGGCACGAGACTTTTCGTTTGTATTATGTTTCACAGAGTGATTTGTTCGAAGCAGTTTTGTATAACCCAGATGAAAGAACAGTTTGTCTAAGTGTGTTTAGAATTGATGAAGAAAGGAAAGCCAAAGAACTATATAGGTAAAAATCATTTGAAGTTCAGTAGTTGTGAACTATTTAGCCATTGTCTACATTTCTGTGAATTATTTAGTGCTTTTTTTTCATAATATTGCAAACTTACAATTATTTCCAAATTGTGGCACAGGAAGTAATTAAGTTGCTACGTTATTATTAATGATCAGCTTCATGAAAATGGTAAACACTAGTCAAATAAAAAATTATAAAATTAAATTTAGGCAGCTTTGTGAAAGGTTGACCCCATTCTATCAGTCGTCGTCAAGATGTTATACTACTTCAACATTGCAGTCATTACTGAATTGCTTGGAACAGCATCCAGACATGGAATTAGCTGTGGTTGCCAGGACAACAGGTCTTACCGAGTGTTTAAAACATGAGAAGATTGCTGCAAGTGTCAAGGCAGTTGATGCTACAGATAGTGGCGAAAACACCGATAATTCACTTCTACAGGCAGCTAAGGTATGCTGGATATCTTGGTGGCTTTCATGAGCAGTTTTAGAGGTTTCTTATTGATCCAGTGTTACTACAGGATAAGATTGGAGGACCTGTAAAATAGACTGAGGATTTTCCAAAAACTTTGTGAGTTTTTGGTGCTGAGAAAGTATTTCAACATTACCAGTGATATTTTCTTTATTGTATGACCTCTGACTTTTTTGGGTTTTTTCTTAGTTTGGTTTTAAAGGAACATTTGAGAACTTTATTTCAAGTGCTGGTGAAACATCACTCACTAAAGGTGATGACAAGGGAAACACTGCTGTACATTATGCTGCGGGACAACCTGAGTTGCTTGACAAGATTTTGTTACGAGCAACAGAACTTGGAACTCAGGTTGTGAATGCTGTGAATAGCTCTGAGGAGACACCATTGCATGTCGCTTGCATGGTAAACAATGCTAAAGGAGTACAGGTAATGTAGATTTGCATGTAATTTACTGTTCAAAACTTTTCCAATTCAAATTGTTTTGAAGCTTTTATCATGATAGTGTGGTTACTGTTTCCTGCCAGTAAATAAGGTGGATTCTTGCATCTTAATGTGTTAAATGTGATTGTTTTATGATAACAATGGCCTTAAACTTCACATAGTTGACTGTAAATGACTTTGATATTATCATTGTATTATCACTCTTAATCACGAATACTAATAGTGACACTAACACTTATTAGACAATTACAGTATGCAACGTGATTAGAATATAGAACAGAGTTTACATTCATCCACCTACCCCATTGTCTAAAGTAGTATTTTAATGGTCTATGAACAAAGAAAAGTCTGACGATGACTTAATCATGGGTAGTCATTAAACTATGTCTTTCACCATTAATTTCTACTCAAAGTCAAATGTAATATATATTCTCTTGTGTAATGTTTTAGCTCTTGCTTGAATATGGTGCTGATATGACAGTGCCTAGTCAGCATGCATTTCCAATCCATTCAGCAGCTAAGTACAACAGCCATGATTGTATCCAGACCATCTTAGAGTTTGATAATAAAAGTAAAGAAACCAGGGATAAAAAGTATGGGGGTACACCATTACATTGGGCCAAGACTAGACAGGTAATATTGTATTATCTAGTAAAATGATTTTTACTGAATAGTTGAACTACCAGTTCAAAATGTTCATCTTATCTCTTATTATACAATGTTACTACAGAACGAAACCTAAACTAAACTATTTATGCTTGTACTGGATAGTTTTATCAGCTCTAAATAGTTCTTCTTACTGAAGATCCAGTCATCTTATACTGATCTAGTGTTACTAAACGAGGAAACCTGAACTCAACTAGTTATTATTATACTATATAGTTTTATCAATTGTAAACTGTTTTTTCTAGAGGCCCAGTAAGAATCATCACTTTTTCATCCATCATCACTGCAGAGAAATCATGATTTTTGTTTTCTCTCACAGACTGTGGAAATATTGTTGACTTCAGGAGCTGATATTGAAGCTGGGAATAATGAAAGTGAAACTCCTCTTCATACAATGATTAGAAGAAAACGTCTTCCATGCGTAGTGTGTTTATTGTCTCATGGGGCAGATGTAAATGCCTTGGGTATGGAGAATGAAACATCATTACACATGGCTGTTCAGGTTGGTAGACGTTTGTTGCCATCAAAGTTTTTTTGACAAATATTTGCCTAAAAGTGTTATCTGATATTGCGATGAGCTGTGTTGGCTTTGTAGTAGTTGCAAACTAAATAAATGTTTTCTTGTGTATCCAGGTGGGAGATGTGAACATTGTGAAAACATTGATTGTGTTTGGTGCTGATATAAATGCTGTGAATGACAAAAATGAGACAGCTCGTCATGTAGCAACGGTCTCCAAGAGTCGTTTCAGGAACTCTATTATCCATGCATTATGCCTTGTTGGGGCAGTTCCGTGTAATCCAAGGAAATGTAATTACCAGTGCAATGTGCCATTCTTGCCATCCAAATATCCACTATGTACGTTTGCTACATCTCCACTTACTTTCTTTTCATCTATCTTATATCACTGACTACATTTGTTCCGTTGGAATGCGTTGCAATCGTTCTCTTCGTCATTGATCATCGACAATGAATCGGAGAACTTCGCCAATGAATTACGATGTATGAAAAGCAGGATTTAAATCCAGATCCAAAGAGAACAAGAGTTAACAGTTTCTTTTATGTGAATCTTATAGCAGCTACAGAACCAGGCAATGAGCTCTCCAAGAAGCGAGGAGATATTCCGATCAAACTCGATGACGTTGGGCGAATTATGGCGGCTGGGACTCACGCTGATGTGAAATATACCAAATCACAACATGGGAAGAATGAAAACGATGGACAGTCAATTATGAAGAAGAAAAATAAAAATGATAGCGCTCTTTGTTTAGGTAAGGGTGGGTGAAGGTTTTGAAAGTATATCATGGAATGAAGGGATGCATGAAGATCGCTCTGTACTCTAAGTGCTCAGTATTGAACGATTAGCATGAAAAAATTATGCTGATTCTTTTCATTCTACGTGTAGTGGTCTTGTATGTGATGAAAAACGTGTAAAAAGCGGGAATAAGTTTGATTTGCTTGCTCTTATGAGGTTATATTCATCTGAATTTAATTGCAACCGCTGCCCTGTGAAGCTGACTGAAACTCAATCAATATTTTCTGTACAGATGGCGGCGGAATCCGTGGTCTTATTCTCATCCAAGTGCTTCTAAATCTTGAGCGTGTTGCTAAACAACCTATCGTAAAGCTTTTTGATTGGATAGCAGGGACAAGTACAGGGGGAATTCTTGCTTTAGGTTTACTTCATGGTGAGTACAAAAAGAATCATTGGAGATACGACTTGTTCACTTTATCAAAGTTTTTTTGTATAATCAACAATTTGCAGTATATTTGTTTCTCCTTTAGGGAAACGTACGACTTATATACAACAACTTTACTTCAGATTCAAAGATGAAGTGTTTGTTGGTTCTCGTCCGTATCCCTCGGAACCTATTGAAAAATTTTTGCAAAAAGAATTTGGTGAAGATACCATGATGACAGACATTGGTTATCCCAGGTATTTGTTGCGCTTATTTTCTTTCATCCTGAGATGCTCTTGCTTGCAGAAATGTCGTTTGCAAGAGAAAGAACTTCGCGGTAGTAGTGTGCTCTTATTAAAATCTAAAGTTTTGTGATGTATTTTCAAAATCCTTCATCAACACTGAGTGTATCTTATCTAGAGTGTTAGCCGCAGGTGCAGTTTCAGACCGCATTCCTCCTGCACTTCATCTCTTTCGTAATTTTACTGTTCCTGAAGATGATCAGAAACCTGATGGAAATTCACAGTTTCCACCTCTCTCAAAACCTCAAGGTTTGTTGTTTAAATACTTTAACAAACCTTTAGGTATCATCCTTATCCTTCAAGTCGGGTAGCTACGTGGTCCATCGAGTTGATCTTGTCAACTTTGTCAACTATACTATATACTGAATGTTTTTTGTAATTTTTTGTTTAGATCAGCTGATGTGGCGGGCGGCGAGAGGGACTGGTGCTGCTCCGACTTACTTTCGTGCAATGGGCAGAATGCTAGACGGAGGCCTGATGGCTAACAATCCAACATTGGATCTCATTTCATTCATGCATACTTTCTATAAGAATGCTCAACCCAAGGCACCACCTCATGACACCTGTAAGAAAGTTGGGCTTGTATTCTCTGTAGGGACCGGCAAACCTCCGGAAGTAGCTGTCACTAACATCGACGTACTCCGACCATCATCGATGAGTGACGTTGCAAAGATTGCATTTGGAGCTCAGGCATTGGTGGAAATATTGGTTGAACAGGTTTGACTACATTTGAGTTGTTTGCTATTTCTAATTTGGCAATCCCCATATTACTTTATCATTTCAGGCTACGTCATCAACTGGAGCTGTGGTAGACCGCGCAGCAGCCTGGTGCGAAATGATTGATGTCTTCTACCGTCGTATGAACCCGCAGATCTACGCAGATGTTCATCTTGATGAAAAAGATGATGAAACTTTAGTCAATATGTTGTGGGAAAGTCAAGTTTTTATCTTTGAAAGACGTCATGTTATTAAAGAGCTTGCTGATCGCCTTACCTAATCCCTAAGACTAGCAAAATTTCTATTTCGTTTGTAAGTCAATTAGCAAATGAACCAAAAATTAGCTGGAACTGAACTGCTCTTCTGTATGTACTGCTCCAGTGAATATATATAGATCCGTGGTGGCTACGCGTCATGACTGCTGAGCTATGTTTATAAACTGGATGTTCCGCTGCTCTGCCCGTCCAGTTAATATACTGAGCTCTGTGGAAGGTGGTGATTTGAAACTTCACAATTTTCACTTCCGTACGAAAAACAACAAAAAAGTATTAAACATTTTCAATGCTATATAAATGCTCAAAAATTTGATTACAACTCTTGCGTTTAAAAACAGGATACCTGGTTATACGTTGACAAAAAATCTAAAGTTTTTTCGTGTGCTAAAGGGGAAATTTCATCCTTGCAAAATGGACAGTGTATCAGAAGCTGCTAAAGGATGGTCCAATCCAGGAATATCAAATATCTACGAAAAGACAAGACCTAACTACAACCTTGATTCTGTAGAATTCTTGCTGGAGAAAGTTGGAGCTCTGAAGCCTCGGACTGATGCTGAGCCCTTCACTATTGTCGAACTTGGTGCAGGAACAGGGAAATTCACAAGAGCTGTTTTAAAAGTCTTTGAAAAACATGCTTTGAGAAATTATAGAATTATTGCTACAGAGCCTTTGAAGGAAATGTGTGACAAATTTAAAGAGATGGTTCCGGATGTTGAAATATTGCAACATGCTGCAAGTGATCTTAGAGGTATGTGCCTGTGGTTAATTGGTAATTAATTATTATAATTAACAAGTTGATATTTTGGTAAATATTTTAAATATAGTCATGAAAAAATGTCTTTGTTTACCCATTATGTGACTGTAGTTGTGCCTTGATGGTAAAAGTGTTTTGCATTGGACAGATACAGTGCATATAAAAGCACATTGCCTTATAAATGGGTTAACAATTTCCTTGAAGTATAGGTTTCATTTTGACAGGTTTGTCAAGTAGTCTAGCTGACATAGTTCTAGCAGCACAATGTTTTCATTGGTTTGCTTTGGATCGGAAAGCAATAGATGAAATTCACCGAGTTCTGAAACCGAAAGGTGCACTTGGATTGGTGTGGAATTTGCCTGATAGATCTGTATCCTGGATTAAAAATCTTGAAGAAATGTTGGATCCTAGGTTTAAGAAAATGAATGTTCCTCGACCCCAGCCTCCTGATTATAACTCGGATGTTTTGTTGGCTTCATTACGTAACTGTGGAGGGTTTGTCAATGAGGGTGAAGATACTAGCTTCAAATATAACATGGAGTTAGATCTTAGAGCTATAATTGATAGATATGAAGGAAACAGTGTAGTTTCATCTGCACCTGATGAAGAGAAACAACAACTATTGCTTGCTGTTGAGCAAGAGATGAAAACCAATCCTGATGTAAAAGATAAACAAAGATATCTTTATGAATTTGTGGTGAAGATGTATTGGTTTACACATGAAGATTAAGTTCTGAAAGACAGTTTGATTAGATTTCATAGAAATTAGTTCTAGTCGTTGAATTTAGCCTAAAATGTCTGCAATACTAAGTTCTTTTGTGATTTCAAATTAATAAATACCACAGTGATTAATAAGTAGTACCATCTTCACAGATACTGTTTCACGAAAGTTTTGAAATCTGTCCATTTCAATCTCGTGTTCCAGGTTTGGCCAGTGATTTTGCCGACTTGATAATGGCTGCGCATTGTTATCACTGGTTCTATTCAGATCAAGATGCTGTATTGGAAATGCATAGAGTCTTAAAACTAAATGGCAAGCTGGGTTTGATATGGAATGTCCCAGATCGCTCAGTGTCATGGATCAGGAATATTGAAGAAATGTTGGATCCAAGATTTGTAGCCATGAAAACACCTAACCCTTATGAAGATGCCATGTTTAATCTTCTACGCTATCAAGGAGGATTTGCTAACGAAGGGAAAGATCTAACAAGCTTTAATTACAATATGGAGATGGATTTGACAGAAATTGTGATCAGGTATCAAGGAATAAGTGTGGTTGCATCAGCTCAGAGCAATGACAGAGAAAATATATTGCGTACAATTGAGCATGAGATGAAAACCAATCCAGATACCAAATGCAAAAAGAAGTACACCTATAAGTTTGTTGTGAAGATGAACTGGTTTGAGAAAGTAAATATCGAAGAGGTAAATGCAGAAGCATTGTGCTTATAGATATTAGAACAGTAGTTACTCATGCAATCTTGTTTCAACTTAATGAAAAGCATCATTAATGAATGAATTGGTCAAACTGCTTGACAATAAACAGCTGTATAGGGCTAACTAGTTGCACAAAACATTGCAGAATAATTAGCACTTTTAGCAATAAAATATTTGTATTATGCAGAGTGAATAAATAACTATTTACATTTTTATTAACCCCTGACATATGTATAATATTTTTCAATCAACAAGCTATACTGCTATTGACAGAAGTTGAAACAGCATGTGGCGAGTTTAGATTCTCATAAAAATCATCTTTGAAAGCTAAGATTTCATTTAATGGTCGCTTAGCAATATACTTGGCAAATAGTTCATCACTCACATACAAAATATTCAACAAATAGGTATCATCTGTAATTTCATAACCAATCTGGCTCAAATAGTAGTACCTCCATTGTATTCGTTCTAGTGAGTACCTCAAAACGAGTGGTGATCTGATAAGTGATTGGTTTGTTAACCCCATCTCTTTTTTAATAAAATCACTTCTTTCTTTCATACGCTTGACATTCGAGATTAAAACCATTGGATTGTTTGTGAATACTTCAATGATTCGTTCTCTGGTGTATCCTAATTCATCCATAAAGAATCTCACTCGTTTCTCAACAGCTTCCCACCGAAATGTGATTGATCTTGGTTGTTTTGTGAAGAATTTGTGAATAATTTTGTCAGGTAATCCACAGAGTTTTAAATATCGAACTAATTCATCAAAAGTGTCTTCCAGTTTTGTCAGAATTACCATAGGATTATACCTAGTAGTAAGAATGGAAAATGGTTAGTGAATGTGCCTAAATTACAGTACAAGGCAAGGATACGGCATTTCTCTAACAGTTTGGAAAAATATATACGACATAGCAAGATGTCTTGATTGGCCGACTGGAAGCTTGTAAAGTGCATGGCAGAGATGAGAAAATGTCGGAGATCCCTGATGCATAATACAAACATTCTAATCTTGCAGCTTGGTTCGTCATTACCTAACAACTTTTGCAATCTCTTCCTCGTTAAGATTGCATTTCTTGAGTAACTTGATTCTTTTTTCCATTGCTTCAATCGGTTGATACAATAGTGGAGGGTATTGAGGTATCAGGTGGGATATTAACACATTTGAATCTCTAAACTGAGTTGTATAAGCAGATAAAAAATTCACTCTTTTGTCCATTTCAGCAATCTCGCAGCTCATGATGGGTCTTGAAGCTTTTTTGAAGACTAATTCTATGGCCTCCTGGCTTAATCCTATCGATTTGAAGTAATTAACACGCTCCTCTATGTCTGAAATTTTGTAAACTTTTGACAATATTAAAGCAGATTTGTGTGGGACTTCAAAATTTTCAACTAAATATTTCTCTGTTTCTTCATTTCGTGGTGATTTACGAGTTCCACGGATGAGAAGTACAGATGCGCATTGAATGCGCATTAAAGAACTTGCTCGGAGAGGGAATATCCGGCTCCACAGAAACATTTTAATGACGAAATGTCTACTAAAGTAATCGACTAATCGTCGTTTTTGTCTCGAAGAAAAATCTGCGCCCGCAATCATCTTTCTCAAAATGTTTCCACTTGAAGAAAAGTTTGCGTGAATGTAATAATTTTTTCTTTAAAAAATAGCTAAAAAACAATAATTTCAAACGTTTGTCATCAAATAAACTCAGAAAACTGTACTAATATCAATATTCTTTAATAGTAGTAAAGTTTTTTAATGTACAGTTACATTAATCTTAATTTCTTTATGAAAGCTTATCTTCAACAAACGTCAGTGCAAAATTTTCTTTTTCATAAATCTTTGACAGCTTGGTTTGTTTGCCCGTTTATTTTTGGTAAGTAATTTTTGATGTTTGAAATTAAATGCATGATAAATTTTAAGTAGTTATAACATTTTTTATCCTTTTTTTGCTTTTCACTTGACTTTAATTTTTTAAATATAAATTTACTAAATGGTAATGGTTGATTTTCCGAACATATAATTTTTCACGCAAGTGGAAACTTGGCCAGCAATGGCCACATGGCGGATTGTTTGGTGATTTAGTGGTAATTTTTGGTCAAATTTTTATCCACCTTTGACAGAACAAGTCGATAAACGTTTGCAAACTCATATTAGAAGAGACAAAAAAGAAAGGCTCACATTTGACTGCAGAATTGCTGTAAAAGGCAAAAGCCAAGCGCTATTTTGGATGTACCATACCCGACTAAACGACAACGTTATTTGGTAATGGTAAGAGATTTGTTCAGCACTTTTACATCGTGTTCTAAGCTTTTTTTTTCATTGTTTTTTGAAATTTGAACTGGTTTAAAACTAGAACGGTTATTGACTTACTTTCCTTACTTCATTCATCTCTTGTTTGTCCGGTGTTGCTACAATAGAAATTATTAGATAACGACAGAAACAGAGCAGAATGTAAAAATAAATTGTAGTTACAGAGCAAATGTATGAGAAAAAGCAGTATGAGCGTTTTCTTTCACATTAATCTCATATCTATTAAAAGCTTTTTCCGTTAATTTTATGCAAATCTTAGCAATGATTTTAATTAATTATTCATTGCTGGATTAGTTTTGACCGCTCAATGCGGGAAAAGAATGAAAAAGTATAATATATTCAAGTGTTTTGCATAGTTCTGTTGTCAAGCAGTGCCCAACCTTTGTTCACATTTTGTCCCAAAGCCAGACAGTTTATCAACACGTTGTTTGAACTATCATTCTCGTTTCGCTTTGAAAAATCATGGATAGAATCAAAGCAAAGATTAACCAACTAAAAGAAGCTATAGAGGCTTGCGAAGAGCGCGAAACTGAAGCGAAAAATCGTTTAAATGAGGCAAATACGCGTTTTGAAATGGCTGAAATTGAGCGAGAAAGTTTTATACGTCGCTTGCAAGTTGTCAAAGATGACGTTGGTAAGATTACCAAACGCTTAGCAGAGAAAAAAGAGAAGCTAGATGAATTAGAGTCAAAAACAATGGCGGATGAACATGCCGTAAAGCACTTAGAAAATTTGGAAGTCGAAGGCGATGAAAAATTGTTATCGTTTAGTGAGCAAGTCAGGCGCGGGCAGCTAGAAGCGGAGGATTATGAGTCGCAATGTCGTGAAGCAATTCGCAAGGAAATTGTTGTACAGCGCGACCTTAAACAAATTGAAAGCAAGATCTTAGATTGCTCGCTTCGTATTGCAGAATCTATGGAAATTATTGACAGCAAGAGTGAAGAAATTGGAGTATTAGAAGCTCGTGAGATTGATCAGTGTAAACGGGAGACTGAGAATGAGCAGAAACTAGCATTTCTCCTAGAACAAACGAAAGAAGCGGTTACACGAGCTGAGAATGCTGAACGTGATGGGACGCGGCTTGATAGAGTGCTCGATGGTTTGGAAACTGACAGGAAAGTGTGGAAAGATAAAACTCGTGGCGTTTTGGATGAGATTGAAAAAATAACTGACTGTCTTGATGAGATGTAAGGAATACATACCGGATATCTCATTTTCATGTTTAAAATAACAGAAAGAACACTAAATCTAGTTCATTTAAAGGACTCTAGCAATTTGCTAAGGTTATATTAATGTCTTGCGTTTATAGCACGTGAAAGCACGTATAGGATTATAGCGAACACGCCTAAGAATTTTGGTCTACTATAAATTTACAAAAGTTTTTAATAGTTATCAACCACTTTGATAAAAATTTCGACTCTGATTTCTCAGCCTCTTTGAAAGAGCTTACACGGTGATTGATACTGTCTATTGTAAGGCATATTTCATAAAGCCTGCGCAAACACCGACCATTGCATTTGTTCATTTCAAACGAGAATCTACTATATAGTAAAGACGATTTGAAATATTTATGATTTTTGTCGCTCTATTGATCTGTGGTAAGAATAATCATAAACAAAACGCTGAGATATGTGGTATTAATTTCTTATAAGAAACAAAATGATTAGAGTTTTCTTTTTCGTGTAAAATATAGGTATTTTTTGTATTAAAACTGTAGATTTCTGCTTAAGCTAGCTTTAATTATTTATTTTGAGATCTTAGCGTTGAATATTTAAAATTACTGTCAAAATAAAGTAGTTTCTTAATGAGCTTTGATTTTTCGTTGTTAATTTGTGTAATGCTTGATGAAATTTATTGCGTAAAGTGGACTGGACCTGAAAAAGATGAAGATTTATTAGTCTATCATGTAGAATATATATACCGTAATTTGTAAAATCTTAAACGACTGGAGAAGCAAGTGACGTGTTTCCATCAAAGTGTTTGCTCAAAGTCTTTGTAGTTACTTTGCTTGATTCAAGCTACTTGTTGGATGAATGATATGCCAAAGAGAGGCGTTATACCTATTGAACAAAGTAATCTCAGATGAATAACGAATTTCTCTACATCGGATATTATAAAGGACAGCAGTAGAGATGAAAGAGAAGGGATAAAATTTGTTGATATGAAATGAACAGGTGTCTCAAGTTAAAACTACCATACCTGTGCAAACACGACAGGTTCATTTCACCGTTCATGAATCAAAATGGTCCTTCCGTCTTTGAAAATCTTATATATACTTTTGCTCGTCGCTATCTCATATTGCAAAAGAGAAGAACCAGATATTTTGTTCAAGAAAATTTTAAAAAAGAACGTTCTACCATCTTGGCAGTTTGAAAACATTGAGCGTAAATGGAACGGGCATCGTCAATTGTTCAATGACAAAGGTTTAAACGCTCTTTCAATTTTTGTTCAAGAGTTTGAGAGATCGTACAAAGTTGCGAAAAGTGAGCTAGTTACAATGTTTGGCGAAGAAAGTATGATTGAAAGTCGTTTGAGATCTTTGCAAAGTATTAGTAATCAGTTAGATGACGATAAGAATATGACAGTCAAGGATATCTATGATGTCATAATATGGAGAATCACATTTCCAACTGTTAAACAGGTCAGTAACATAAATAGTGTCAAACTATTTGATAAAGATGTCTCCACTCAAGAAACCTGCTTACTAAAATACACTCTGTGGCATCACTATTCTCAGCTCATCAACGCGAAATACAAGTTTGTGAATAACTCACGTTTTGGTGTCGCTATTGTGAAATGCTTTGGCGTTTGTCCACGCGCGGGAAAACACGCAGCTACTGGCTATAGAGGAATCACTCTGATCGCAGAGATTGATGGGAAACCTACTGAGATCCAGTTAATGACGCCTTATATGGTCATGTGGGCAGATTGGGCGTATGGTGTGCTACTTGATGTAAGTAAACATAGCGAACCACTTTGGTCAACATGATCTACAGTTGTCAATGATGTATCTTCTAGGAGTTTCTAGGATCACGGCAAGAAGTTAAAGAATATGGCTTGCATCTTTCTAATTACTACTATAGCCTTGATTCCATGCGTGATAAACGACCAAGTTGCCCTGAAACCTTGCGAAAAGCGAACATGAAAAAAGTGACAAAAAAACTCGTGGAAAGAAGCGACATTTTCGATTCACTTGGAGCGCCTCCTTCTGGATGTCAATTCTGGAATGATCTCGCCGTGAATAAGAACAAAAATATCGGAGCTCGTCGTGCGATGCTCGACACTGTGGAGGCAAGCAAAAAGAAAGGGCATGGGAACAGGCTAAGTGTAATTGATATTGATAAGATTTTGACTCCAGAAAATCTCAAGGAAAAGAAACAATCGACAGGAAAAGGACAAAAAAGAACTTTGGAATCTGTGTGGCCTGCACATCTTTATTACTAAAAGCTAGCCAAAGGTCTGAACTATCCACTGGTTTGATTGTATAAGTGGACTATCCGCTGGGCTATTCACTGCTCTTGTAGTATGCCTGAATTTTTCATTTTCATCCGCTAAGAAGAGAAAAACATTAGTTCAACGTTCCTCTTTACATTCCAGTTTGGAATCTATCTGGAAGTCGACGACTAGGACCAAAACATATTGAATTTATTCGTTTTGGTTTCGTTATCACTTTACTTGATTATACAATTTTAATGACTTGATGATTTTTGAAAACATTTTTAGAACATTCCTTCTACCCTATTCTTAGTAATCGCTCCTCCTCGATTTGTAAACATCTTCCGCACCGTCAGCTGTCTGCTGCTTGCCCAGCAAGACATCTAGATGAGCGAATGAGCTTTCCTCTTTCACCTCACAGGGCGTATTATGAGAGTAAGCACTGATAAGGTTCAAACTGATTATGTTATAGCCTTTTCCTCTTTCTCTTCCTATGCTATCCATTAACACACCATCGCAGTCAGTTTATTTCTGATACTTGTTAACAGAACGATTGTATTGCATTGTGCATTTTTCCCAATATCTTTTAACAATACTACAAAGGAAAATATAGATTAAAGTAGCCTGTGCAGTACAAATGTGATCGCGAATTAAAACTACGTGTACTGCAACACCTGCAAGTTTACAAAATGAAATGTAAACAGCATTGAACATCAGTCATAAATTTCATATTTAAACACTCGTAGAACGTGACTAAAACTTCTACAACAACTTTATATAAACTGGTTTTAATAAAGTTTTTTCGTGGGAGTACCCACTCCTCCAAATATGATGTAATGAAATGTTCTGATTGTCTAAGGCTATTCGAATCTACTTTATGCATGCACAGATAGTTTTGAAAGCACAACGGCTGAGGCACTGATGGCTTTTTTCACTGACCGCAGATAATCTTCATCCTGTTTTTTCCAGAAGTAACACTAAATTTATAAAAGATGACTCTTACTGGATCTGTAGGAAGAACAGTTTAGAAGTGATAGAACTATACCCAGAATAAATATAGATAGTTTTGTTTAGATTTTCTTCTGTGGTAACGCGGGATCACAAAGAGATTTTCGTAATAGAATTTTATGACGAACAGTCTAAAAGTGATAAAACTACGTTGTTTATCCAGCTTAGTTGATTTTTTATCGCAGATATCATGCAGTGATGCGTCTAGATGCGCCAGTTATTCTCCACACTAAAAAAACATTTCATTTTATCAACTATGCATATATTCATTAATTACGTGCAAATTGAATGTAGTTCTGCTAATGTGTCTTGCACAGAAACGACTGCATCTAGAAAAATCAGCGCTGATTTTTCTGGAAACGAAAACGATTTTGTTAAGATTTTAGCATTAGGAGAAAAGAGATTTTTAATCTACACCTGCTAACATTTTCCGTATAACAATAGGAAAATTAGGGCAATTAAGAGTTTAAGTATTGTATTGTGTAGCATTTCAGTTTCTCACCTCGGGATTGCGAAAGTGATGTTATGTTAGAAGGCTAGAAAATACGTGCTGCAACTAATTAAGAAAAAAAATTTTGTGCAGTTTTCTCCAACGGACGTGATATGAGTTTTGAATTTCATTTATTTTGTTGCATAATAACATCGTGGATTATATAACAAGATATGAAAATTACCATGCTTAATGTATTCATCTGACAAATTATCTTCAAGAAAGAAAGAAAAGAAAAAGTTTTGTAATGTATGCTACTGTTCAGAAAAAGATTATGGTATCCGTTGCTGTTACAATACTGTTATAATACGGTACATAATTTTAACAACAGCAGTAAAAGAGACAAAAAGTGATTGAAGAGTAAGAATTGTGTACGCAAAGTGCTTTTTTTTCTAACGCGTTATGTTTTATTAACATTTGCAGGAAATCTTACATAACCACAAATTCACACGATGGATTAGATAACGGCGTCAAGTCGTGTGCCAAAAGTTATGTAATATGCTGGCGGCCGTTGTTAATACATTGTAAGTTTTTCCATACTTTATCTAAAGTCATTTTCCGTTCAATTCCTGACCATATATAGCAAACGAAACGTATACTATAGTTTGATGTAACAGCAGGTGTCCTATAAGTGAACGAGTGTCTCAGTAGACAAGTAATTTCCAGCTTTTTCGCTTGATATCGCATGGGAGGTTTCTTTAAAGTGTTTTGATAAATAAATTTACACGATAATATATAGGAAGAATTTTTTTAGCAAAATGATGCAATCGGGTCTAGCTTATTTTAAAGCGGTTCGCAGAGCAGAAACTTGATATAACAGTAGTTTAGCTTCTAGCGTTTCGTCCTGGTAAATCACATATTGCGAAACTCAAGATACTTCTATCAGTTCGAGACTTTTTTTCGGAAAATATCCAGTCAGAGTCATCTGTTATTGATCCTGAAAACCTTTGACGTTTTGTAAGGTGATATAATAAACTCCATTCTCATGTGTGATTGAAGTGAAGTGCGGATTTCTTGTTTTACGTTTACAATCCAATAATCCTTACTTCTTTAATAAGTATTTAGCTTTAATAAGTATTAACCAATGGCGTTAACTCTTCAACGAAGCTGCTACAAGCTCTTCCAAAGCACTAATCAGTGGGCGGATCTTTTAAACCATCTTTTTCATATCGCAATCCGGAGCTTTATTGCACTTCTTAACAACATAAATGAATTGGACAAGGAAAGCCGTTATACACCCGTTGATGACGACAGTCGTTAATTTCCGAGGGTGACGTCACAGAGTTATCTAACCAATCATATTCATTAGGGGGCGTCGAATAGGAGTGATCATATGATCGCATTGAGATCGAAAATCATGTATATAAACTGACATAGAGGTATCTTAGACAAGAAGTTGTGATTCTACCGTGTTGTAAACAGTGCTTTCTTTGAAAAAACTGCAAGTGTTGTTTTCGTGATATTGTTTCTACGATGAGTTTGAAGAAAAGCTCTGTGGTGTACATGAGTTTAATTGATGATTGTCGTAACAGAGCTGCAAGAGATATGAAACAGCTTATTCAAACCGCAGAAGAATTGTGTAACGAGAATTGCGAATCTGCGAGGCGTCGGGGGATATTTTTGAAGAAATCCGCGGCCGATATAGAGAAATTTTTGCTGGAATCGCAACAGCAAACCATGTATGATCATTTGTGGCAGAAAGCGAACAGTGCCGTGTTTGGAGGATTTCAATGAACGCTGCATCAACGGTCGACCGTGTTTTTAAGAGATTAGGCACAGCTGAATGCTGATTACGGTGGCCTGAATATGAAGTGTTTTTGCAATTAGTTTTCCATGGAAAGTTCTCAACTAATACATGGGCACTCGCACCTTGGACTTTTGTTGTGAATAGCGATTTCTTCCGATTCATATTGAATAGCAATAATAAAAACTTGAACGATGCTTATTTTTGTGAAAAGCGCTTTCACATGAAAAACATGTAATAAAAAGTTGAAAATTGACATTAGATATAGTTTTGGCATATAGCGTGTTCTTTAACTTCATCTTTGAAAATAAAGAGAAATTCGTGCTGAGCTTATAAGAGTATCATCAAGGCAGATGTTTTATAATGATTGACAACATGACCGACTTTAAAGATGGGAAATTTTACTCTTGAATTAAAAGAATTGTAAAAATTATAATGCATATATATAATGTTAATAATATTTTTAAATTCTTTGTGAAATAGGTCTCAAGCCGTATCTTAAGTTGAAAATTCAGTAAAATTGTAAATAAAAATTTGCATTTGTGTTATTATCAAATATAAATATAAAACTAACTTGCTTCATTATTATGTAAGCTTGGGGACTGGTGGAGACGCATTATTTTTCATAGTTTCATTTCTTTACTTTGCATAAAGGGGCGTTTCATCGCTCACAGCAAAATGAGTAAAATGCGTTTCCGAGCAATTACCGCGTTGTGGCTTATGGCTTATGGCTTATATATTGTTACTTTGCAGCGTCTAAGCTGAATTGCGTAACTATTTGACTTGCTCCAAATCGGAGTTTAGTAAAATGTAGTTGCTTAATTTTGCCTTCATTTTAATCATACGTGAGAAAAGGTCTTTTAGTCTACTTCATCAAACACCACAGGTGTTCTTCAGGTACTCTACTTTCCTTCTGTTGTAAAACTGGATCTAAAACATACGACTCTTACTGGATCTCTAGAAAGAACATTTAAAAACTGATTTCTCATGTAAACACAGTAAATTCTTACTAAGAAACAATGCTCTTTTTTGTGTTTTATATATTCAGTGATTCTCTACGTTCAAAGTATAAGATAAAAATATTGCCATTAATCTTTTTAAATTGCGCATGCGTGTTACTGGTACTGCTGTTAGCAACTTGCACGAGAAGACGATCTGTGCAGTGTTGTGTAGGCTCAAGATGTGACATGCTTTGACCCAATATTGAGCATACTTAATGAAAAATTCCGCCCTCTTCTGTAACTTCGCATGCTTTTAACAATAATGACAACAATCATGGTATGATGAAAAGAACTCGTCTCATTTTCTCATGAGAATGCATACGTCAAACGTCGCCCTTCTCATGTCCCGAATATAATGCAAATGACCCAAAGTCTTTGTCTGAGCTCATTCGCATATAGGTTCGGCACATGAGAAGAGCGACGTTTGACATAGGCCTGCTAACTGAAAAAAAAACTCATAAAATTTCCCACATCGTGAAAACAAATTCATGCCATAAATTTGGTGAAATTTCGCGTATAGTAATTTCCAAAGCAGAGCAAACATATTGCGTGTGTAGGATGACACTTTTTATAAAATACATGCACCACGCAAAGAAATTATTGAACGGCTACCTTTATGACTTTATAACAGGTGCTTGAATGAATAAATTTCACATAATATATATTTTTATCTTTTTGGGTACAACTTACAACTTTTTTGTTTGTTTTCTATTGTAGTCTGCATGTTACGTGCTGACAAGTGGGTAAAAAATGGCTCGCGTGACTCTTTTAAGCGTGCCGCACCAAATATGAATGATTGTAGTGTAAACGGGCCTTTTTGAATGTTTTATCCCTGTGAAAATAACATGTCTACTTTCCTTGTAAAGTTCAGGGGAAACTATCACTACATGTATTTTATATTTCGCTTGAATTAGTAAGCAAATAAGAAAAACTTTATCAACGCAGTTTATACATTATATAAGATTCGGGTTTCGTGATCATATCTTTTCAATGTCATTCATTAATGATAAACACATGTCAATTTAATCTAATGCTGTTGAGTCTAAAGGGCCTATAAAGACCTATCATACAGCAGCATTTTTCTTTTTATCAAATTCATTAATGTTGCTCGGATGTTTACGAAGCAAAGCAACAGCTAGATTTTTCTGAACACCAGTAGTCAGTTCTTATAAATAGTTAACGTGTAAATAGATTATACAATTTAATTCATTAGTTTAAATTGTAGGTAAAAATATCGCAATTAAGATGTATATGCTATGTATAAGACCTTAATACGTGCGTGAAGAGACAATAAAGCCTGGCGCACACTAGAGCTATGTGCTTAGAAAAATGTCATTCGTGGCTGTTGGCGTAAGCATAAAACCCTCGTGTGTGTTTTACGCGTCACGAGTGACAGAAAACTTACAAAAGTGCACCGCACACTAGGGTTTTCTGCTTACACCAACAGCCACGAAAGACAGTTTGCTAAGCACATAGCTCTAGTGTGCGCCTGGCTTAAGAGTATTTTTATACGTTTTCAGACAAACTACGCGGGACGTTAATTTATATGGAGACAAAAAGTTTTGTAAAACTAAGAGAACTGAAGAATAGCTATTATAAATTTCTATGTAAACTTGTATGTATTATGTAAACCCAGTAATTCAGTTGTTCTAACTGTGAAGAGTTGAATAAACCGTCTATCTAATCTTATCTTATTTAAACAAGGAAGCGCGTTTAAGTGTAGCCTGCGTGCCTGGCTTTTTCTGGTCAGCAGTGTAGTTCATGAATGTAGTCGATGTACTTACACTCTAGCGCATGCATGTTTTGATCATTTTTGATCATAAATTAAATAAGTAAGCTTCAATTTTTAAAATATTTTTGTGGTTTTTGCAGTGAAAAATGAATCGTGGGGATAAAGGAAAGCGTCCTTTTAAAGGCAGAGGTATATAAAACTATAAATAGTGCCTTTATTGTGAATATCTGACAGTGGCGTAGGAAGCGGGGGGGCATGGGGGCATGGGGGCATGGGCCCCAAAAAATAAAAGTGGGGGAACTGAGCCTTCCCAATAATTTACCATAGATACATTTTTTAATGTACCTGATTAAGACCTTGATTGCCTGAGTCACGTGTGTAGTTTAATTACAATATATGTCCTGAACATGACTAACATGAGGTATAAGTGATGCTAAAGTGCTTGGGAATGATCATTTCCAGCAATCTAGAACCTTTAAGGTTTCAAAATTTTGTCCTTCGGCTTGGTGCCAACCATGATGGAATCTTGTAGGGGTCACGCCCCAATGTTAGCAAGCTTCCTACACCCCTGACTGTCTCGTGAATAGAACCTCAGCATTTAGCCTTTTTGTTTGGACTATTTTTTGAGTGCTGAAAATTCTGTATTTGTATTATTTCACTTTATTAATATATGTTAAATCTACTTTGCAGGTCACCCTCCTCAAGGAGAGTTTATTGCTTTAGGTAAAAACCTTCAAAGCTCTACAAATTTAAGATTTTTTATTCTAAATGCTACACACTTCTCTTGGACATGTAGAGTATAAAAACATTGTAATCACTGGCACTGCCGTGCATTTCACGAACATCCAATAAACAACAAAGTATACTTAAATATTCATATAGGTTTGATGTTAATTTAGCATCAACTTTGATCCACTTGAACAAAATATATCATAAAGTTTTTAGCTTTTACAATTTTCGTCTTGATTGCATAGGTTCTAAAGGTCCTTCAAAGTTGCAGGATGTCCCTGAACTGAAACCTCTGCCTCCTCTCAAACCACTCACTGGCTCAACATCCAAGAAAACAACAGCAAATTTACCTGATCGTAAACGAGACTCTCCCAGCCCTCTACAACCACTCCGTCTTGCTAAACGTGCCAAGACTAGTTCTCCACACTCTCCTAGTGTTCCTATTGACATTGAAAACAGTTTCAGAACAAGTTCACCTCTGCCTAGTATTGCTCCCATTGACGGTACATTGACTGACTACTTTTGATTTTGTTAACACTGGGCAGTGTTGAATGCAATCATTTTTTCTTTTTAAACCATTAAGAGTAATTTGGCTTCACTTTATTTATTCATAAATGGTTGTCAGGAAAAAAAACTCTTACAAGTGGATAAGTCAACAAATCTATCTCATGATTTCGTTTGTCAAACCATTAGTATTCTCAAAGCACCCTATACTTGTATTTTCAAAGTATTCCGGACTGACATTATGCAATATGTCTTCAATTGTATAGTGAGTGCTGATGAGCTTGAAAGCAAAGTGTTGCTTGCAGAAGAAAGTGGAGATAAGACAAGACTTGATGGTTACATCACAGGTGCTTTGAAAGTTTTAAGAAACAATCGAAGTAAGCCTGATCCATCCATGTGTGTGAGTTTGTTTTGTTTGGTGAGAAGACTACCACATCTCTTCAGATCGCATCGGGTGATGGAGGTAATTGCATATCCTCATTCATTTCAATGTTATTGGTAAGCGTTGTTATTTTGTTTACTTCATAAAAACCACATACTTTTTCTTGTATAGTTTTTAACAAGTTTGCTGAAAAGAGAGTCATCTGTGAATCTCAAAGGAGCCAGGCCAAGTCCAGCTGTACCAATAATAGTATGCAACATCTTGTTGTGTGCATTTCAAGAAGAGCAAGATTGGCCTGAGAGTTTTATAAAGGTGCAGAATCAACACTAGATCAATAAAAGTTGGTTTCTGCTAGATTTCTTGAAAGAACAGTTTCTTGAATAGTTTTGTCAACGTATTTCAGGTGTATGTGGAGGATTCTTTGGGGGATCGAACTTGGATAGAAAATGAAAAATGTCGTTTGTTTGTGGACAATCTTCTCACAGCATTTGATACAAAACTTCCAACCCAATCAGGAAGCGAAGCACCAAAGGAGCAAACCTCTGAAGGTTCAAATAATTTTGTTGGTACAATTAAACATTAACTTTATATGGGGGGCTTGCATAGTAGCTCTCTGCAATATTTGTTGGGAAACAAGACTACATTTATTTGAGTATGCAAGTTGTCAAAATGTCTTGAAGGGGTGGGTTGGTGAAACACTTAGAAATTCTGACTTGTATTTCTTTCAGGAACGTCTCCGAAATTCAACAAACCTGATGAAGAAGATTTGTTTTTGAAAGATGTCGAGTGTAATGAGAGTATTTCTCCTGAACCAGAGAAAGTCTTTCCCAGGTAAGATTTGTTAAAAGCATTATCTGTATACAATAATTGCATCAAGATAGTAATTAAATTACTTTTGTGAAATTGATGATATAAACTCATATGAATTCATTTCTTTTTCTGAATAGATATGAACTTTCAAGTACACAAGAGAATGTTCAAAGTTATGTCATTGATCTTATCAAAGATCAACTGACTCGTAGACAGTTGGTGGATAATACAACTCGCAATCTTTTACGTTTGATGTCTTCAGCATGTGGTGTAGCTGATGTTAGATTGCTAGCCTCACAGAGATTGGAGACCTGGCTTCAGAATCCAAAAGTGAGTCGCAGTTTCTTGAAGTCTTTCACTTTCACTACATGCCGCTGCTTTTTTTTTCATGTACTTTAGTTTTCTCTTGTAGTAGTACTGGATCAATACAATAGTTTTTTGTTCAAAATATATTATTTATTTCTTCTAGTTAAATCGCCCTGCGCACGAACTTTTGATGTCCGTAGCTCTGAACTGCAACAGACATTCATTGCAAGATGTTGAAGTCATCAGCAACATCATTAAGATGAGATTAAAGACAAAACAGTTGGCAGGACATTATATCACATGTGTCAGGTAAAGTTTCCTACTGTAGTGACTGTGAAGTACGGATTAGAATTGATTGAACTATGTGGTTCAACTAATATAGTTATTATGATTGTAAATTTATCTAGAGTGCTTGTTGAACAACAGGAAGAAAATCTAGGCACTGTGATCAAACATATTGTTTATAATGAACTTTCGCAAGCAAGAAACCCGAACAACATGTCGTTGTTTGCTATCCTCTTTCAATATGCACCTGAAAAAGCAGCAAGGGTATTCTCAGTTTTATTACAGAAACCACAGAATCATTGTCTGAGATTTTATGAGCATTGTTCATGTTGATATGACATCATGATATATGTATACTGAATGTATTGTACTTGTAACTTATTGATTCTGTAGTTTTCTATAAAGTTTATCTAATTTTTTTGTTTTCTACTGCAGGAACTTGCGCGTGTGTTTCAAGATCTTCTGATTCAAAGGTAAACAATATCCAAATACCGTGCACGTAATGTAGAAGGTGCTACTATCTAGACGGTTTTGAACTGGTACAATTCAATTTAATCTTGATGTCACTTTCATTCATCGCAGTGTTAATGAGTGAAACGTTTTTCATTTCAGAGAGGATTATTTGCGTGCTATTCGAGGTCTGTTGCGTGAAATTGTGCGTGCATTACGTCATGATTTGAACTTTGTCGCACTGTGTCAAGGCTTGATGGCTGAACGTAAAGATACCTCATTCCAGGACCTTGCGACGATGCTTAAGGTTTGTGTTTGCAGGTGCTAAAGTTGCATGTGCTTGCTTAATATTTTAACTGAACAGAAATCGGCTTTAATTACACTACAATTTAAGCTACCCTGGTAGAAATCTTACTTAGGATCCTAAGTAAGATCTTACTAAGATCTTAAG
>JAODVQ020512712.1:0-25461 GCA_025400075.2 Phenganax stokvisi
GTGGGCTTGTAAAACTTGTCAATACAAACTTGTTCACTGTACACACGAGCAAGTGATGTCGTCAAGGAAAATTGTCAAGGAAAACTTGTCCGTCTGTACGGGGCTTTATCGCGGGAGAAGCCGCAGGAAAAACTGTGATAGTCGAACGTGACATGCTACAATCCTGTTGCTGTGCCAATGCAAAAAGATATAGGCTGAACCTACATTCAAAGTGCAAGCAACCAATTGTATCCGATACAGAAATAGTTCAATAAAGTACCTTGGATTGTGAATCGCTTTACTTGACAATTATCACAGACGATGAAAATTTCATGTTTGTAATATTTCGCACTTGTAGGTTGGAATGTCAACTATATATAATGAAAACTATTACTAAGCAAGAGGAGCGATAGAATTTCACGAAATAACAGGAAGAAATAAGATCAATTGCCAACGGTAATAAAAGTTTCTTAAATTATAATTCTGAAAATAAATTTAAAGATCTCCTGTTTGAAAAATGATTGAATATGAATTTTCCAATGTATATCAATTGAATTCAATACATAATAACCATAATGATTAACAACGATCTGAAAATAAAGGACTGTGCAATTTCATTACACCTGCAGAGGGATTTCCTCTTCTTCAAGCAATCTAAACATCGCTGGCTGTACACGAAAAGGATCCAATTCCAAGTATCCAGGATTATCCAAACTCCACTACATCAATAAATAAATAAATCTATTTACCATACAAAAAATGCACTTCGATAGCGATTCCATTTTTCCAAAACGGATCTTTTAAAAAATTAATTAACATCGTTTCTTTTCAATTTGATATGTTATAGAGTTCATTTTTCTCTCAATTTATGATATATATCGGGCGGTTCAGCACTTGACCAGGGCTTTTAACAGTTATAAGCAACGAAACGCCACTGTAGAGGCGTTTCATATATAATTACGCTACTCAGTATGTCTTGTGTGTGATGAACATATTATGTAACATCGTCTGTCATACATGTTTTTACGGAGCACGCGAATAAGTTTTACACTATGGGATAGTTGTCTAGTACTGGTTGCACTGTGCATTCTGTGCTTCAATATATCAAAAATATAAATCAACTTTAAAACAATTTATGGCAAGTTTTCAAATAGTAAAAGCCAGTTTTTCGGCTCTATAAAACCCGAAAACCGGTAAACCGCCCAAGCATACTTTATAGTACCATTGTTTACCTTCCATGACGTCGTTGGCCACTCAGATTCCTGCACGATACAAAATCTTCCTGGACCACCAACGTTCAAACACTTGAATGAAACAGTTTTAATGCCACCAACCAAGCAGTAGCCACAGTCTAGTATTGAAGATACTAAAAGAAAACATAAATACATGGCCGACAGCGAATCACTGAAAGTATTGATAATCTTGCATAAATTCAGTACTCGAAACTCATGATTAATGAATCTGTTCAACGCTTGCTAAACTTCAGACTGCTGAATTTATTTGATCAGATTTTAATATTTATTGATAATGCATCATTGAAGTACTCACTCGTTAACTGTGGTGGCTTTCGTTTCGCAAGAAGTGATATGCACAAAGAATCATTCAATTGTGTTCGTATCTACAATAGCAAATACCATTATGCATGGATGGACGTCCATAAAAGTGGCTTAGTGAAGCTTAAGTAAACACATCTTTATAATATGTGAGATTGTAATATTTATAAACTCATTTGCAATCATTTGCAATAGGTTCATAAGTTTTCTAAAATATACACTTAAGTTCCCTGAAATATCCTGTATAATTGGTACCTTCTACCACCCATAAAATCACAGGGCTGGACCTCGAGACTGCCTGTTATCATCCTTCTAAACAAACTAGTCGTTTGGACACAGGTCAGGACTCGAGACGAGGTTTTTCTTTCGCGTCTTTTAATCCAGTGTATTCTATTTCGATCCTATTCTGCCTTTTTGCCCAAAAAATCCCAACCGATCCCGTGACATATTCGCGACAGCATTCAAGTAATAATAAGGGTAAGTGAAGGGCTATATAGAGTATATTACTAAGGAAACAACACCTGTATCTTGTCGACGTAGTCTGTCAAAGAATCGGGCGCAAATTTTACAGCAAACAGACAGCTCATGCCAGGAGCTACGATGCCTTGTTCACCAGGATATTGACCTATGCCAATAACAGGTTGAGTAAAATCAGAGAATCAATGCAATCAAACAGAAAATCAATACATGCCCATGCAGCTACTACACATCACATACTTTTTGCTCAACCGACTCTTTTAAACTGAAGCTGACATTTTCATGTCAACATAAAAAGCTTGAGCGTTTTCGGAGTGTCAATTTCTTTTTCTATAAAATTGTTTCCCCATGCAAATTATTCAATGGATTCGCAATTTCAAGCGTAAGAACCAGGTTAGAACGCATCATGCCAAGAACGAAGAGGGAAAAATTTGGAACAGTCACTCCGACTACATCATGCACAAGGCGCCTCCTCGTAATTAATCAAAAGCAAATTGTGAACTTACCTAATCCAATAGAAAAAAATTTCGTGGCAGGTGGAAGAACTCGAATTTGACGAGAAGACGAAGACACATTCTTAACTTCAAGATTGATCTTAAAACAAGGAACGCATGAAAAGTTTCATACGCTACAACTATAAAGGCCTGTTTGCGCGCGTGAGTAGTTTTGCTTGCAATTTTTCTCTTTTTAGCGTATGGGATTGAATAGATTGAAACTTATTAACCGAGCGTGAGGTCTGTACCGTAAAATATCAGACCGAGGACGAGGTCCATGTAAAAAAACAGAGGTCTGATATTTCGCAGTACAGACCGAACAAGTGAGGTCAATGATCGGTTTATTATATGGCTGAAACCTCAGCCATTTTCACTGCGTAACAATATGTGGTAGACATACATGTTCAATCAAAAACAATTTGGTTGTTTGAAATATATTACATATAAAATGCTCTCGGAGAATGTGTCTCCTCATATTCAACGAGTTTTCTCATAAGGAATTTTTTGTTTCTCATTATCAATAGCAAAAATTTCCCGCCCCATAAATGACATCCAGGCGAAGAGTCTATAAATGCGGAAAAACGGACCACGTCCGGATATTGGTTTTACGGACCGCTTGCCAACCAATCAGAACAGGAAATTTTCAAAAGCCATATAATACTATATTGTATTCTCAACAGATACAGAAATTTGTACAGTATCCATACAGTAACCATAGAGAATGAATGTTAGCAAAACAAATTGTGCAACCCACCTCATAGACTTCGCCAACTTCATACTCTCGAAACACAACTGGTGATGGGGATGGAATAAGAACATCTGATGGTTTAAATGAAGCACTATATATATGAGCAAAAGATTAAAGATAATTTTTAAAAATAAATCATGACCCTTTTGAATACTTTTCTCAGCTATAAAGTTTATGAAGTATATATATATACTTTGCACTTTGCTCTTCTTTGCCGGATGTCTTCATAATCTTGTTTTTTTCATCCTTAATCAAAGTTGGGTATGAATGAGGCGGCACACTACGTGGATTTCGAAGATATTCGACTTTAGCATTCAATCTTTTTAAATCAGTTTTCTCTCGATGTCTCTCATCAGGTTTGATCGAATCTCGCCACGAAATTGATGCCTTAGATATCGCCTGGGAGATGAATAGGAGCATTTTTATTTTGATTTCTGATTTGTTCTAATAAGAGTGATTATGGTTCTATTTCACCACGATTATTGAACGGGGAATATTCAGCCCTAAACATACCGCATTAATATTTTATAAAGGATGCTTACGACTAAATACCCTCGAGATTTGCATTAGGTTTGAAGTAGTAGCTATGACACAGGCGAACATGACGGAAATGACACGAGAACTCAGTTGAAGAGCATTAGAATAGGGATCACCAACTATAATAACAATAATATTATTAAGTGTTACAAAATATGATCTTTTATTTTGCTTTTAATTATAGTCACAAGCTCGCGCCCTTGTAAAACTAACTTCATCGGCCTTTCAGTGCGTACAGGTTTCGTACACATTTCCTAAAATAAAATTGCATGACTTTTCCATGGCTTTCCATGGCCAATTCTTAAAATCCATGACCTGGATTTTCGGAATCATCAGATATATTAGTCGTAGTAACACGATCGTATTTTGCGATTAACATCGAAAAGTATTATTTCAAACAGCAACCAAACCCACTATTTTTTCACCAAATTGCTTCGTGTAATACTAATTTGCTGTTAGAACTGATGAATTGGAAATGATCAAAAACTTTATTGACGGAAAATCCCAATTTTCCATAACTTTTCATGACCAAAACTGATTTTCCAGGTTTTCCAGGCATGGATTTTAAAATATTGAAATTCCATGACTTTCCAGGATTTCCATGACCCGTACGAACCCTATGCGTAGTCATCGAATATCAATAGTTCTCCTATATAAAGCAATGCATGTCTCTGCACGTAACCCACACATCTTGAAAGCAGCTCCCATTTTAATTTTTGAGTCACTCTTGGCCTGCATGGGAGTGTTTGGCAAACCATCTTCCCTGGTCCAACTACTATAATTGTGATTCTTTGTGCTAAAGCTGAGAATATTGTCAAGTTTTTTGTGGCATTTAAAATCAGTATACAAAGATTCCGTGGTATGGGAGGTCTTCGCCGAAACGGAACAAGATTCTCCATAAAAGCTCGTAATGTATGGAGAAACTGCAAACGATATTCAAGCTCATGGAAGCTTTCAAAGATCTGGTTGAAGTAAATTTGCATTCTACGGTATACTCGGCTCAATACTTACGCTTTTTGATCGGGAAATTGTAGTTTTCCCCGTGAACGGCGGGGATTCAACAACAGCACTATCGAAAGGAAAGGTAGCTGCTTCATGAGACTCATTCATATAGTTGTCTAGAACTTGTTCTTTGTTGAAGTGTAGGAGTGACGACGTCGTCGGTCGAGCATAACTCGGGACAGCACTCGCTATTATTCAACGTAAGATATTGCATCATTTGCATGCATGAGAAAAAAGAAGCAAGAAAGAAGTACTTTCAATGGATGCATATTAGTTTAAGCTTAGGTCTTTATACAGAGTATTGCAAGAAAATGAAACATTTAAACTAAAATTTAAGCATGCTAATTTAGCAACTCTTAAATAATTTTTACGTAAATCCAAACGGTTTGACACTAAGTGGGATGAATATAGATAGCGAATTCAAATTTGAACAAGTTCACTATTTCGGACACCCTGTGTGTTACCGATGGTCGGCGATGCAGCGATGCTCTTGCGACTTCTGTTGCAGGGGCCGATTGTATAAAACCGTCGTTAACTTAACTGTAGTTTAGTACAAATATCAACCAACCAGAATCGCCTATTCAAGATTTAACTACCTTTTAACCACAAAATCGTAGTTAAAACGTAGTTAAAGGTTTTATACAACCGGCACCTGATCATTAAGAAGAAAATTATTTCTGATAGACAAAGGGTTTTACTCACAAGTGACTGCAAACAACGGACTTCTATATATGAGAATCAGGCAACAAGCCTCATTCTCATACGTCACGCGATTTTTACTGGTCGTAATTGGTAACTGGTGAATAAAATCCTATGTCTACCAGAATTCCAGAAATAGTTTTTTTCTCCGGTGACGAACAGAAGTCGCAAGCGCACCGCCAACAAATAAGAAACAGCGGTGGGTGGACAAAAAAGTGGCCCCCATCAAGAAACAGTTTTTTTTGCTTACAAAATTCAGGAAATTCAAAACAGTTCAGAAACCACCTTGGTACTAACCAGATATTTCAAAGTGCTCTGCATATGGTTAGTATCATGACTGTCTTTCAACCGTTGTAAAATTTTCTGAATGGTATAGACAAAAAAATTTTTAATGGGGGGCCAGTCTTTTTAGTCCACCCACTGTAATAGTCATTGGCGATATTCTGTGATTTGCTGGCTATCAATAAAAAATATGACTTGGACAAAGATTTACTTATCGACGATAATAGACAACAGAGTCACGTGGTAAGATACCTTGCGGAGGTCTTGTTGATTGATATTCTGTGGAAACGTAGTCGTCAGGAGTGATCAAGCTGAACTTCTTTAATAAAGTCACGTTCAGTAAGTTTTGCAGGCGAGATTTCACTGAAAATACATCAGTTACTTGATATTAAATTCTAGTTCTCATATATCACCGACGATCGGCGACGAATAATTAGAAAATGGTCGGAAAGTAGAATCTTTGGTCCATCTCCTTCGATGATCAGAAATAAAAGACGGCGCAAGAGCATGGTCGACGATCGGTGGCGCAATCGCTGGGACAAGCGCCATTCTCTGTGGTTGTGGGCTCGATTCTCAGGGCGGACTTAATTTTCTCAAGTGAAAAGTGTCTGTCAACTACTCTGCCGAAAGTCTTTGGTTTTCTGGGAAAACCAACGTGGACTTTCCTTGTAGGAGGAAACCGGAGTGCCTGGACACTCCGGTATCTTCCTACGGGGAAATTTGACAAGGTGAGTTAGAATTAGCAGATTAGGAAACTAATATCATAACTGCTGTAAACATGAAAAGCGTAGGTTAAAAATATGCATAAGACATAATAAATAACATACGATTGCACTGAATTGTGACTAAGTTACGAAACGCCCTTGCAGAGATAATAAATGAAACATCGTATTATATGAGAACCAAAAGAACCAAGCTTAGTAAGATCCTGTTTACATGAACCCGGGACAAAATGTTGCCCCGAGACAACTCTTTACCCCGGGACAAAAATTGTCTCGGCACCTTGTCAAGTTGTCCCGGGGCAAAATCAGACCCGAGTGACTCGCCTCTACTGACAGGGACACTTGCTTGTCCGGGACAAAATGTTGTTCCGGGTTCATGTGAACAGGGTCTAAGACAGATTTTTTCAATAGTCCTGTTTTCTTTCTCTCTTGCGCGCCTCTGGTCGAATTTTCTCCCTCGCTGCAAGCCTGCAACCGAGACAAACTTGGTGCAAGTCTACTTCGTCAGCAGAGCTCCTGCTACAAGGGAAGTTGGTGGAGAATGGGCCAGTGCCTTCAAGCATTTACTGGTAGCAACTAGTCAATCACTAAGTTATTATTATTATTACACAGTATAATTCACTGGTAATCCTGGTAGCAACCACCGGTAGTCGCCCGCCTAATTTTCACAATCCACGAGTGAATGAGTGAATCCCACTGGTGAATCCTAATTTCGCGCGTGATTTTCGCGGGACTTCGAGTCAGAGCTATTTACAAAATGCTACCAAAAGAAGTGCTTTGCGTTTTGTGAAATTTAACCTCATATCCTCGAATTTTAAAAATAATGGGCTCAAAGATATCTAAAAACGGGAGTTCTAAAAACGTACATCAATCTACGCCGTACAGTTTTCTGCATACGAGCAATATACAGTCATCAAACGAGACGACGTTGATAAAGATTTTAATGCCTTTTAACCCTGCTTTTAACATTGTACGAAATGGTCCCACATCTTCACTAGCATTTCTCATAGATGAGAAATGTCTTCTTTTTAGTTGCATAAGTTGGGTCAATGGAGGTAGCGAACTGATAGAATATGTTGGGGACGAACCTCTTCCTCTTGGAATGTGGCTTGATGGCAAGTTTGGCTTAGTAAATCTTCATTCAAGCGAATTAGAAGAAGCACCCGAGGTAAACTGCTCACTTCTGGATACATCTATATCATACAACACTGACCATGTCGCCCTTTTAACCTACTCTGGTCATTTAAAGCTATGGAAATTCAGCAATAATTCAAATTTAGAATATATGGATGAAATTGGTATTACAAAAAATATTGTGTCCCGTGCCACAAGTTGTTCCTTTTCACCTAATGGAAAATGGCTGGTAATAGCTGTCAGTTCAAATTTCTTCACAATAGCCAATAAAAACCATTTGGAAGTTTACACATTTGACCAAAACAACATTCGTAGGAAAAGGAGAGTTAGTATTGGTCGCACTTACATTACTGAGGTAATTACAAGTCTGGAGTTCTCATCGGACAGTCAATTCCTAGCGTTGGGAAGTTTTGCCAGGTCAAGAGCTAAAGTCTTTTTGATGTCAACTCAAAACTGGATTTTTCTGTCAGAAATTGGAGATGATTCAATTTCAGAATACTTTACGATCTGGCCTGCTTTTAAACCATTATCTGCACACCTTGAACTTATAACTTCCACAGAGAATGGTTCTTTAATACTATGGGATACTAGTGCACTATACAATGATGGCAACCACCAGCTTGATCATGTTCATCAAATACAACTCTCCAACACATCTTCTCTTCCAATCACTTCAAGCCCAAGATTTTCTTCAGATGGCAACATGTTTGCTATTCCTTTATCAGATGGGAGTGTTATTATTCTAGACCCGGCTACATTTCAAGAGATATGGGTAATTCCTTGCCCTAATTTTCAAATTGAATTTCAAGAAAGGGAACAATCAAGAATGCCACATATCTTAAGTGCCACCAGCATATGCTTTTCAAAGTCTTGCAGTTACATAGCTGTTGCATATTCTGGGCATGTTGTTGCTGTATGGTTGTTGCCACGTTTACACTTCTCATTGAAACATCTTTGCAGAACCAAGATTATTAGCTTGTGTCCATCAAATTTAGTGCACAAGCTGCCCATTCCTGTTGGTCTTCAAAAGTATCTACTTTATCAATTGTGAATTAGAAATTGTAACAGTTTTATAATTATGATCTATGCAAAAATAAGGAAGCTACTTTGTGTTCATTATGTATATATCATATCATGTTTGTGCTAAGGATTAATGCCAAACCAAAGATAAGGAGTGTACAGTAGTACGAAAACCTTAGTTGAATATCGCATATTTTTGACCACGCGCAGATGTTCGGCGACGCTCTCGTGACCTTTGTTGTTGATCATCAGAGGAGAAAGTTATTTCCAACAGACAAAGGATTTTACTTTTCACTAACAGTGAAACATGAAGATCGCCGATTGTCTGCGATAAATGAAATCAGGCATTCTGGCGCCCAATAATATTTTATCTTTTCTGATTCGCGTCAAACTGCGCGCGTGATTTTCGCGGGACAATGAAAGCAGTGTGGGTAGTGCCACGAATGGAAACGTAAACAAACATTTTTATATGGATATTTAAAATCTGCTTGAACATATTACTAGAATTATAAAAAATATGGGCTCAAAAATATCAAAAAATGGGAATTCAAACAATGATTTTGATGGGAAACGACACCAGTTTCAGTCTACAGCTTTCAGTTTCCTAGATACGAGCAAAATACAGTCATTCAACGAACCGACGTTAATGAAAGTCTTAAGGCCTTTTCCTACTATTGAAATGCAGAATGGTCCCAAGTCTTCCCTGGCGTTTCGCTTCATGGATGAGAAATGTCTAGTTTTTGGTGCAATCTGGTGGTTATATAGAGGTACTGATTTGGTGGACTTACAGTCACGGATGTATGACATGCCTCGTAGACCTTTTACCCTTAAAACCCTTGATGGCAAATTTGGCCTCATAAATCTTCACTCGGGCAAAATTCAACAAACGTCCATGAAAAACCATTCACTCCTGGACATATCGATATCACCCAATACTGACCATGTTGTATTTTTAACCTACACTGGCAACACTTATTTATCACTGTGGAAATTCAACAATGCGTCAAATTTGGTAAATGTTGATGAAACTCTCATCAAAAGCATGGAGTCTCGGATACATGGTACATGTTGCTCCATTTCACCAAATGCAAAATGGATAGTAATGGCTATCTGTTCAAATTTGTTCACAGCAAGCGATAAAAATCATCTGGAAGTTTACACAATAAGCCAAGACATCTTTGGCCAAAAGAAGCTTTGTAAGGAGGAGGAAGTTAGCATCGGCCGTGATGATATTCCTGAAGAATTTTCATCTCTGGAATTCTCATCTGACAGTCTATTCCTAGCAGTAGGAAGCTTTGCAAGGTCAGGAGCTAGAATCTTTTTGATATCAACACAGAACTGGGAATTTGTCTCGGAAATTATGGATGATTCAATTTCAAACTACAGTAGCATCTGGCCTGCTTTTAACCCATTGCCTGCACACCTTGAACTTATAACCTCAACAGAGGATGGTTCTTTAACAAAATGGGATACTACGTCATTGTACAGTGAAGAAGATGGGCAGCTAGATGTTCTCCATAAAACTCAACTCTCAGGCACATCTTCTGTACCAATCACTTCTAGCCCTATATTTTCCCCAGATGGAAGCATGTTTGCGATTCCACTACTAGATGGAAGTGTTATTATTCTAGACCCAACAACATTTCAAAAGCTATGGATTGTTCCTTGCCCAGATTTTCAAGTTGAGTTGCAACAAAGTGAACAATCAAATGTGCCAAAAATATTAAGTGCAACAAGTGTATGTTTTTCGAAGTCTTCCAAGTACATAGCTGTCGCATATTCTGGGCATGTTGTTGCTGTTTGGTTGTTGCCACTTGTACACTTCTCATTAAAACATCTTTGTAGAACCAAGATTATTAGCTTATGTCCACCAGATGTACTGAACAAACTGCCCATTCCTGGCAAACTTAAAAAGTACCTATTTTATCAATTATAAAAGTATGTAATATTTTGCTGCAGACCAGAAATACAAATAATTTAGCCTTCAAATTTTTAATACCTAAAATGACATTTAAACTATCACCTATCAGGCAGAGTAAGTTGAGAAAGAACAGTGTTAAATTTTTAACACTTCAACCAGTAATGGGCATGAGTGTTGACAAGTAAAACAAAAGGGTGCTAACACTTTGAAGCGGAAACACTGGGGCAATCTTGTATCCAGGGTTTTGTCTCTGCTCCCATTTACAACAGAAGAGAAATGGGAGCAGGGATAAAACTCAGGGCACAAAGCTGGCACAGGGGCTTTTTGAACAGATGAGGTGAAAAAATATAAACAAGTACCTGGAGGTAGTCCCAATGACTCATAATTGCTGCACTCTGCTGAAACTCGACTCAATTCTTGTTCTTCTGCGGCAGTAGCAGCTGCACGCGCTTGCATGATGTGTGTTTCAAGTACTGCAAGCTCATCTAGTTGACGCTGCCTTTCTGACTGGATCTATAGAGTAAAAAACATCGTGAACTTTTTGTGAGAATCAATAGCCTGATTCACACTATGGGATAATGGGAACTAACTACCCAGGTTATTTTGTTGAAGTGTAACACATGTAGCCCAGGTTCAGCAATTCATTTGCACTGTTTAAACATTCGAATAGCTTTGTTAACATTTTGAAACCTGTCGTGTGGTGGTAGTAAGTAGTGGCATTTGAAAACATGATCGCATGAAAATGCGCTCCACCTACGCCCTTCTCTCCTCTACTCCAATGCATAAGTTCCACACTCACCTTAAATAATCTCTCAACGTATTCCTCGTGATAACGTTCCTCTCCACTACGTGAAACAGTCAGGTTTTTGACAGTTTCCTCGCCCACACTTTCCATTGTCAGGTCTCGAAACACACGCGATAAAATATGCGAAACATCTTGTGAACGACCCAGTGAAGGACGTTGAAGAAACATTGGTGGTTCATGGCTCCTCTCACTTGCTGTTTCCAAGTTATCTTTCACCATAAACGACGACATACTGATGTTATAAAACTTACTATCGTATGTTTTCTGAAAAATTCATCGCCATTTTGCATTAGTTTCCAAGGAAACGACAACTAGTCAGTGACCTCACTATATTACTGGAATGATGTACGAAGAAGGAGCCAGTACCGCTAGTACTGGTACCATTCTAATTTTCGGTATTTTCCGCAATGGCTAATATGGACCTTAAGACTCTAGGACACAGGCTCAGCAACATGACCGTGAAGGCGTCCTGACTCTTCTTCCGCTTAGGGAGACATAATTCTTGACAATTTCTGTCGCAAACTGTGTGTATTTTTGTATTGGAGGCTGATTTGACGTTTTCTATTCTGAATCACAAAAAAAAAGTTTCCGTATGTCAGATTCGTAAATCGTAATGTCAACTGCTATAACAACGAATTTGTTTTCTTCATTGCTCGAGCCAGTTGTACGAAGGGTAGATAGCATTATTCACTGAATAGTAATTTTTAAAAACAATCATAAAATTTTGCATTTATCGTTATAAAATCAGATTAGGATTGATATTCGTAGATTAAAGGCCGCTATGTCTATTTCGTTGGCCAGTACGAAAGTTTCGTCGTTTTTTGTCCAGTTTTACGAAGGTTGAAAAAAACACTGTCCAGTGGATAGCGCTATATTCACTTTTCGTACAACCCGGTGCCTGTTCTTACGGTCGCGTACTGCCATAGGTTATCATGGCCAGTGAACATGGTCATACAGCATGGAAAGGGGTTTCCCCTCTTTCTTTAAAGGGAAAGCGGAATCAAACAATTCGCATAACGTTTTGTTCACAATCAAACAGTGAAAGAAGTCGAGGTATATTTCAACTAAAATGCCAAGTGCAAGTGATATTGTCCTCCCAAAGATCGTGGTACCTACTCCCAAATGTAAGTACCGAGCGTTCCTCTTAGATATCGGCCGAAATCTCAAAGAAAACGACCTACACGAGCTGAAATTCGTGCTAAATGACATCATTCCCTGTGGCGTCATGGAAAAACTGCACAAACCGCTTGACGTATTTTCAGCTCTGGAAGAGCTTAATTTGCTCGCACCAGACAAGCTGGATGGACTACGCGAATGGTTCGGAGCAATCGACAGACCGCAGTTGATAGAAATGATCGACAACTACGAAGGTGCTGGCACGATATTCCCTTTAAAGCCGAGTTCGGATAACCGTCTCGAGAAAGATGGCTACAGTATTTCGGTAAAAGGCGGTCGGCATTTTGATACTACTCAAGGGGAATTCGTCGAAGTGAGAAGCGGATCAACGTACAGCCTCATTGCAGTGAACAAACACAACCATCGATGTTTGATGCATATGCAAATCGACGGCTATGAAATGTTTCCTAATGGATTTTTACTAGGTCCAAAACAAACCGTCACGTTTGAGCGACCGTCGAGAGAGAAAAAGAAGTTCAAGTTCTTTGCAATCTCGGATGCACCGTCAGGTTTAAAAGACTTACTTTTAGCTTTACTGCCGTATGAACTCTAAACAAATCAATATGGGACGCTACATACAGCTAATTTCGTAAAGCCCTCCCCCCCCCCCTCACACCAAGGGTCTAAAAGCCATTTGTGTGAAATGCTCAAATCTGTAGCGACATCTGAAGGGGGCGAGGATTAAGAGACATAGGGCTGGTTTTCATATGGTCGTTATTGTCGTAAAGACATGGTCACGATTCTTTTTAAACAGCCGAATAACTACAGTTTCCAACTAATTATTAGTACAATACGTATGTTTTCTATGAGATCTACTGCTGAGAGTATAGACATTTTGGCCGTTAAGAAGAGTCGTGACTAATGTATTACTTTTTAAAAACCTTATTAGGGGTTCCATAATGCCCTCTTATCTCCTAACGTACCATTCCCACGCTAAACAAATAATTCTAGCCATGCTGCTGCGCTGCATGAAGTAAGCTTTCTTTCACCTGGTTTCCATATTTGTCGAAGCTAGAGTCACGACATCTTTCCACGGCCAAACTATTCTATCTTAGCAGTACATCTTGTAGAGAACATATGCATTGTTTAATAACAATTGCTTTGGTAGTGATTTTATGCTTACGACAGTTCCGAGCAGAAACCAGGGTTGTTGGTATTTGTTCTACGCTAGAATTGTACCAAGACGATACGGTTTATAACTATTGCTTGTTGTGCTCAAACTATTCAGGTTCTGGTATTAACAAATGGTGTCAAGAAAAAAATGGCATAATTCAATTACAATTCAGCCCCGAGAGAGAAGATATGAAGATAATTTGCGTAGCTACAGGATCTGCAACTCACGTCGTACCTTGTTCCAGCAATATCACCGATATCGAGCTTCTTGAAATGATACGCACGCTTTTCGACAGTGCCGCTACTGTAATGATGAATGGGTGGAAACCACTAGGCGAAAGAGGAGCTAAACTACACGAGTATGGTATTGGCAATGGGTCGCGAGTCCACGTCAACGTTGGCGGAACTGGAGGAGTTTGTTTTGCCATGAAAAGATTTGACACCGACAAGAATACCAAAAAGAAAATCGAGTGCCCATGGAAAGCTGGAGCCACAACTTTAGAAGAGATCTCTGAGCAGAAATTTGGGAACGCAAAAGTCTTTCCAACTGATCCACTTCGTGAAACCACTCTAAGCCTGCGCGTCGTTGCTCGTAAAAACGAGATACCTTTGCCATCGACAGGAAACCCAACTCCGCTTGCGAGAGCAACGCTTATACCTCCACCTGTTCCCATTTAAAATGAGACTTTATACTGCATCTTGTAAATTTTAATCTTAACATTAATTCACTAATTTAGCCTTTTAGTTTTACTATATCATGGAGTACCTATGCACTTTAGTCAGTGACTTTAGTTAGCTGAATAGATCAAATTGATCTGCATTGAGTCTTAAAATAAGACATGCAGGTACGCTTCTTGCGTGCATGTGACTGCCGCTGCATTGTGATAATGCTATAGATGAAACATAGATTTGAATTGATAACGACACAAAGGCTACCAATAACCTTATTAATTTATAACATTTCGGAGTATAACCAAGAAAAATTTGATATTTTTCAAGATCTACCATGCATGTGCTAAAGAACCTGATACGCATCAAATTTTAAGTTGAAAACATGCATAAAATACTTTTTTTGTTTTTTTCGGACACACTGTATAGTGGCTAGTATTGCAAAAAACGCAACACATCGAAATTCAACTTTGTTGCAAAAGTGAACGACTTGAAATTTCCAGCTTGGACTGACTTTTCCCCATGCAAGCAAAATATAATTGAGCTCTCTTTAGGTTTTGAATTCCGTTGGACTCCTCATTAAATGCGACATCTAAAGTAAAGCACCCAAATCATAAGACGTATAAATACCGTGCTTCATTTCTGCAACACTCTTTGGTCGTCATAATACTGGATATATCCGTACAATACATTTGTGCATCACCGTCACGTAACGCACATAGACTGGAACGAGACGAGTTAAACCAGCCCTATTGAAATATAGTAGTATGGAATTTAGTAAGGAAGTCGGATAATTTATGGTAATAAGATACTGACTCTTGGTTTTTAAATCCTTTTGTTCGTAGCAAATATTGATAACCTACGAAAAATTTTTGTTGTTCAAGTATGCATAAGATTTGGAAATGGCGAAGATGATTCAGCTTAAATTCCAGTTTACATCATAGGAGCTGTCACGTTTTCCAAGTTTGAAAATGAAAAGAGAACTCAACACTCAAGGGTAGACATACTTTTGAACTGAGGATAGTCTCTCGCTAGTTGCAATAAGCGCTTGAAGGACCATCGATACACCACTCACAGTTAAATTCAGCTGTTTACAAGGCTCCACAAACTGAAAGAAACCAAAGAGTTGATATAAAATAACGACGACAATTCATGATATCGGTTACAATTATATTTCGCGCGCAAAATCGACCCTGACTATATGTCCGCCTAACTCCTACTAAACTAATCAATCAGAACTGGAAATATATAGCTAGGATATACAAATTAGTCAAAAGAAAAGTAGAATTCTCTTCAATGATTTGCCTATTCTGGTAAATAATGTCAATCATTGATTTCCATTCCACTATGAAAAATACCTTTTCAACCAAGTCTAAAAATATATCTTTAATATCCTTTTGATGAATAAGTCCAGCACCAATATTAATCAAAGTACGATCTAGAGTCTACAACAATTAGCAATATAAGTTATTCATATATTGAGGCAAAGTGTACGAAGGCATCGGACAAGGTAAAAGCATCAGTTGATAGGCTTAAAAACAGTGTATTTTTTCAGGTCTTTGTTTTTTAAGCACCACGGTTCATACCTTCACATGCGGATCATACATCTTTGCTGTTTCTTTCGGAACCTTAGCCTTCATTTCAGCAAAAACCGCCCTCTTGTGTTCATCTGCTATATCTTTATCAGAACAAAAATTTCTTAGATCTCTAAGCTCTTGTAGAAAGTTCTTATCCATGTCGAGAGAAGTGTCAGAGTCGGTAACATCTGTAATATAAGCACAACACAGTGAAATAACGATACGGATGCCAGTGCTCTTAACGGTGGAGCAGTCGCTAGGATATGTGCCTTTCACCACTGAGGTTGTGAGTTTGATTCTCAGCACGGGCTTAAACTACTTTGCCGAAAGTCGTAGGTTTTCCCCGGGTACTCCGGTTTCCTTCTACAAGGAAGTTGACAGGGTGGGCTAAGATAAACAGTTAGGACACTAAAAAAAATTGATTCATGTAAAAATAGACGGTAATACATATTCGTACACATAATGTATACAATAGAAAAAACCATTGTAAATAGTTACGTGCATAGCTCAGCTTATACGCTGTGAAGTAACTATGTATATAAACTATGAAAACTATAAAATATGTAAAATAACACAACACCATGCAAACAACACGGGCACACAAATGTATAGAGACAGTAGTATATAGATTACCAGATGAATTAATCGTCCAATTAGTGATCATGTGATGAACGCAAAAAGCATAATCTGCAAATGATAAGTACGATAACCTACAAAAAAAGCTGAATAAAAAGTCGGCAATTGTGGATGAAGTGTTGGAAGTTTTGACCTTTTTTCACTAGCTTTTTTTCGCAACTTTTTGCTTCAGAAATCTGATGGACTTTGCGTTGAAACTAAGTAGTTTTTTATAATTTTTCTTATTTGAACAATACGATCTTTACGAAAAAAACCGCAAATGGAAAACAATCATGGCGATTGCGACCAAGATTCAACCTTATTGCAACTAGTTAGCTTATTGCCACTAGCTAGTTAGTATGTGTATTTTGCACGAGGCAGCAACTCTTATAACATAGTATTCATAGTTCGTATCAAGTCATAGGCCATATGTTTTACTGACTCCACCGAGTGTTGTCGGTGACTGAAGAATGGCAAGTAAACCGGACTTTGCAACTCATTTTATTTTTTTCCTCATTGGTCACCAACGATCAATCGAAGAACATCAAAGTACGTATTTAATGCACGTACCGTTTTTTTGTCGTTTCAAATCTGTGATATGACATGAACACTATAGCGGCATAATATCTGCAATGAACAATTGAATGTTGTGCTGCATGCTATCAAGGTACATGACGTTAATGGCAGGGGTACCGTAGATATGTATAGGCCAGTTAAACCTTTTAAGCAGATATGATAAGGCAACCCAATTTTAACTAGAGGGCACTCAAAGACATACAACCCCCGCCAACCTGTTTTATTACGCCGCTGATGTTATGAATTTATTTTTGTTGAAAGTCATTCTCAGAATTTGATATGCCCACCATCTAAGCTATCAGCTTTCTTCAATTACGTCTTGATGGATTATTATCAGTGATTATTATCAGTAGTTGCTCATTCCCATCAGGCCCAGATTAAAAGAAAATCATATTTGTGCACAAAACTTATCATTGCATCCTACTTAATTCCTATCATTAGTATAAAAGCTATCTTTACTTTGACAGTTTCTCTGACAGCAAAAATTCCGTTTTTATATTATTCACTAGGTCGCCTGTGGAATCTTCTACCGCTTTAAAGACGTTCTTGACATTATCGTATTGCCTTTTACAGCTCTTCAAAGGTACGCCTGTTCTTTCTGAAATATCATCCAGATCTTTGCGTAATCTTGTAGTCAATTTTTTGCCCAGTAAATCCCTGGCGACCAAGCTGTCAAACTCGTAATATCTTTAAAGAAATTAAACGGTGAGACGCACTAGATTCGAATAAATTAACCCAATAAGTTTTCTTGAAGTTTGCCTTATTACGACCAGGTAAAATTTACTAACTCAGGTGAGAGTTTTGTCACATATTGTAGACCTATTCACACCATGCCGATACAAAATGAAACGGTAAGGAAATCATAAAATGGTTAGCCACATTTGCTTTCAATTGCTACTCGCATGAAATATATGAAACTGTAATGCCACCCGTGGTAGTTTACAAAACCGTGAGGCATAAGGAAATTATTCATTTAACCGGATCACACAAACGCTTTACCCTAATACGTCCACAAAGGTTTGATATTTGAAGCCTTTTGTTCTGTGCAAACGAAGGTGCACTAGACCGGTATTGCGTGAACAGTGGTATAGGGTGTGCCGGTGGGCATCGTGGTAAAGTCTTGTTGAAATGGATGCAATATGTTAAATTTCATGTCGAGTACTTCTTACTGTTTCATGATGTTGGATACTATAGCACTGCAGTTGGATCAAGTGTGATTTCATTCCAACTTCCTGTCCAATGTCAGTCCAACATTATTGGATTAACAATGTTGGGTAAATGCTGCATTTGTTAAAACAGCCCTCAAGATTAAAGTCTTAGGAAAGAAAATGTGAATTCAGCTGAGAATTCAATGCAAAACAATTTGAACAAGCCTGTTCATAAATGTCCTGTGGTGGTTTATGTGCTTGTAGTTGTAGTTAGTAAACTGGTACATCATTCTGCATTAGACACAATGTTGGGACACTGGGGTCTGTTGTGCCAGATTGAGCTGAATGATTACCTACTCAGGCTTATTAAGTTATATACTACCGTATTTTCATCATTCTGCAAACCTTTCAATGAGTTGATCTTGCATATTAGTAGGAATTTGCAGTATGAGTTGTGTTGCAAGTAATGTTGGTGTCTGTAAGAAACGCTCCAAGACCATGAATACTCTGTATTGATCACAAATATCACTAGCAATGATTGCATGTGTAGCTCCAACATGTTGAAGATAGCCATGTTTCTTCTGCTGTTCAGCTGCCTCTTGTTCTACCAAATTACGAAGAAGTAGAAAATTCAACAAGCGAGTCTAACACCCAACAAAAAATACTGGAAAATGTCTCACACACATTTTTGCCAAACATGCCCTTTTCGTGCGAGCAAATTCTACGCCAGTTTCACCAGATTTGTAACCTCCTGACAAAAGACTTCTTGGACTAACAAGTCTCATGTGATCACCACTTGTATGTTTGTTCAGGAGTTGTGAATCCTGTGAAACTGTGGTGAGCATGGATTTTTTAGAGTCAACAATGTGTTTTGCGGCTTACTAGAAATATTAAATGGTGCGCAATTTTCTATATTTGCATAAACTTCGAACTAAGGTTTTTGTACAGCGCATGATCTTTACCTAGCTGCCATTTCTGAATGCATGTCAAGGAAAGAAGTCTGGATCTGAATGATTCATTAATATATTACAACTTTTGAAAAACATTGGATTCAGCAAAAATTAAATGCACCACTTCTATATCCTTGTTATGACCACTGAATTACCAATTAACTTTGCAACCAAAAAATAGTAGTCCCTCCCTCCCCCGGCCCATCCACCACATCACCCCTTCCAGGCAGAAATTAGTGTATGTTACAAACAAACCCGTAAATCCCTTTAGCCAAAGATCATAAACTTCAAGATCTAGGGTCGTCGGGTCTGTGACAAAAACGTCTACTTCTTCCATTAAATTCTTAGCTTTTATCGTGTTTGCACGAAACACAAGGACGTAATTTTAGTCTACCATTGTGAGAAGACCTGAGAATAACAGCACGTAAGTGACGTAACAGTTCATACGAGTTTTAGAGCCCGCTGTGTGGCACTCCAGCAATCTATTGACTTCCTTGGGAGAAACTTCATGTACGCCATGAAATAATGGTAGGTCTCTTCCATGTGCGACGAGCAGACGAGCAGTTCATCGAAAAGAGCTCGTTTTTTTGGATTTGATGGTCATCAAAATTGGCTGATTTCGTAGCGATCTTTATCGCACTATATTCTGTGCTTGTACGCTGAGATTAGCTGGAATATACGAGAATCCAAATCATCTCAAAAGAGTTAATTCACTGCAAACGGTGGCCGGCATGTAAGTGTTACCCTGTATAAGACATTCCAAAATGCTGGCTTTGAAAGCTTGTTCACGACGTGTCCTGCTTAGAAAACACACAAGAGCAACTTAAATAATTATAGGCTTCAATATGGTCCATTGCTTCGAAGTGAACCGCATTGTATAGATATTCAAACAAGTATGAATGATTGTTTTATTGTATGCGCTTCCCTTCCCATGAAATCTAGCCCACGTGCTTTGTTGTCACAAATACACCGCAGCGCCCCACCGCCTGTCGTCGCTCACTGGTCTACTTTAGGGGTGGGCGGTATTTTTGTTTTTTAATATGGATATTCAATGCAAATAAAGAGCTGATTTTTACAAACAACGAAAAGTTTTGGGTTACTTGACTTATTTTTTAAACAACAACAATTAAAAAGGAGTGGAATCCAGATTGGAAAGTTTGAAATGTGCGCGGGCGAGATCAAATTTTGGGTAAAATTTAGCGCGGGCAGGCGCTCCAAATTAGAAGCAAAATATGAAGCAAGCATTTACACACACTACAAACATTTACACAAAAACGCGGCGGCTGCCTGCAGTTTGTGCGGCCAGAGAAGAAAAACTCGAAAGTGCGCGTGCGCGGGCAAGCTAAGTAACAAACTTTCCAATCTGGAGTGGAATGACTAATCTCAACTAAATGATTTTAAAAAATTCCTAATGTTGGATAATTTTACCCCCATTCAAAAGGTACTAGATTTGCATGGCCACAACATCATGTTCTACCATTAAATGGCGGATATAGTGCTTAAAACTACATTAATAGCAGGATTAAACAAAAACTGTAAGTCTTACAAGTTTCAAGAGTAATTATGGCCCACATATGATAGAATTCAGTGTTGTGACCGGTCCCATATGAACGGGGCCTTTGTTTACCCATTGAGATGCAAAAGTCTCTGGGTGATATGTATGTAAGAGGCTGTTTGCATGAGCTGGGCTAGCCAGGTTAATTGGGCTGACTAATTTCTTTTGCATCTTATTGCTGCTTCAAAGCTTGAGTTGAATAAGATTGGAAATAATGTTCACTGTCTACTAGGCAAAAGTCTGCCCCAAAGTTAATTCAAATAGTCTTTTCATTCTCAGGAAATATTTTTGCTACAAAAGTTGGCCAGGTTTATCAGGCTACCTTGGCTTATGTAATCATCCCCTAAAACTGTGTGAATTTCAGCTGAGTAGTGTGAATGAGTAGGACATGCTAGGCTGTACTTGTTGCTTTCAATTGCAGTATGGCAGTGACGTTTTGGGGCACGGTATTGTGCTTTTTGCTATCCTGCTGGATACTGGATATCCCAGATATTTAAAAATTATCTGGCCCAGATATCCGGCTGGATACCGGATACTTTTTTTGTGAAAATTTCACCCTTTGCTCCAGTATTTTAGGGTGTGCATCATATCATGACATTACAGTAGAATAGGGTTGTCAGTTAAATCCAGTTGCCATAGTATTACTTACAAGTTTTCTGAATATTTGCATGGTGATTTTATATATGCTATAAGGTTTTGTGGAAGCACCACATAAATTTATTATGCAAAGCTTTTAGTCTGTCAGCCCTGACCACCATCAGTGCAATGTCCATGTTTACGGACGGAAAGCTTAGCATAAATAAATTTGCGCAGTGATTCCACAAAATCTTATATTATATTTATAATATTGAATATTGATTTATTAAATATGTAAGACGTTAATATTGATTTAATTTAATGTTGATTTTTAGTCTTCGACCAGTTGCATCAGTCAACATATTTAGCATTATTATTTTCTTACTTGTTTTATCAAATTTAACATTTTTCTTTTAAAAGTCCCTTGAAAAAAATCTGGTATCTGGGTCAGATATTATAAATATCCGGCAAGATATTGGGATTAGCTCACTATCCGGCCGGATATGATATCCGGTACACCCCTAGTGATATTTTGAGATTAAGAGCTCTAGTTATCTCTAGCATTGTATAAGTACTACAATGCCCTTTGTGACAATGCTTTATTTGTGTGTAGGTTTCGAAACACTAATTCATTTGGAAGTAGCCCTGATGGAGGAGACAGATTTCCACTTTATATTACGAACATACCACTGGATGTCAATGAAGTATGTATTTTGCTTTAGCATTTTTTTATTCGCTTGTCCCAGAATTGGCAAATAGTACATTCAACTCATCTAGAAGTAACCAAAGTATACCCCTAAGTACTGCGTAAAATGCTCTGGTGTTGGACAGAGCTGATGCACTTTAGTGGTGCTGAAAACAGAGTAAAATTGGTCATGAGCTTGAGGGTAATCAATGCGTTTCAATGGGTGATTCTGCTCAACTTTAGGATCATTTGAAAGAAATGTTCAGCCAAACCGGTGAAGTGGTTCACTCAAAAGTCCTTCCACCAAAAGAAGGTCGTAATTCTTCAGTTGGGTAAGGTTTCACTGTGTCTAAGCTCTTGTTTGCTTTGCAAGTTAGATTTAAAGTACAGACCTTTACAATGGTAACAAGCAAGTTAAATTTATATTCACTTGTTTATTGTACAGTTAGTCAGGTACAAAAAGAATGCATTTGTAGGAAAAAATGATGATCAAATTTCTTAAGATTTCTCAAGTATCGACAAGTTGACCATCCCAAACTTTTGATCTGTTGTAGCTACTATGCTAAAGCACATGTCAAACTTTGCATGTTTACTTGTATTGGCATCGCTATTTCTTGTGTTCTTTGTGGTAAGTAGTTTTGAAAGGCTGATTTATTTTGCGTTTTAGATTTGTTACGTATTCCAGCAAGGAAGAAGCTGAAAAAGCTATCTCAACATATAACAATTCGCGGTTGAGTGGTTTAACTCTTAGAGTAGATTACACCAAGTCATTCAAAGAAAAAATGCCTCAAAATTCTGGTGAGTCTTTAAATGTACACCTTCATAGGTAGGTGAACCATATAATTACATAGTACCTTATGTCACATCAACAGAATGTCATAAAATGTTAATTTATCTTGAAAAAAGTTGTATTCCACTCTTGTATTGTTCATATGCCTGTGCACTTTCATGGTGCTTTAAATTTTTTACAAAACTTTACTTTTGAACAACCAGGAAATAGAATATAATAAATGTGGTGAGGCCGGTTGTTGAAAGATAGGTTAACGTTATTCCTGGGTTAAAATTGAACCAACTATTTGGTTTGTGCATTTCTGTATATCCATTTTTTTCAACACTTCGCAAATAAAGGCTTCTTTTTACATAGATTAGCTTTGTGGAAAATTTTGTCAAGTTAGTAAACAAGCAGTTAACAATTTTGTTTCAAACTTTTTGTTAACCCAGAGTTAATGTTAACCCATCTTTGAACAACTGGCCTGTGGTGTTTTACTTCCCTGTAAAAGTGCAACAGTAGGTTTCAGCCTATAAAGTTAGTTCCTTTTTTCAGGAAATAATGTAGCAAGTCCTCCGAAGATGGGAGGCTTTGAGCAGCATAGCAGTTCACGTCAGCACCTGCAAAGTATTGGCAGAGGCATCCATTACCCAAATGATGTGGGAAAGCAGTCTAACTCTATGGTGACTGGGCAGCAAACTGAAGTCATGCAACCAAGTGTACTAGACAGTTCAATGACTAACTATGGACAGAATGCAAATTTCCAAAATGCTGACCCAAATGGTCACCAAGCTCCCACAGCTGACCACAGAAACTACCTAAACAATGCAACCCAACCAGATAGTCATTCTGCAATGCAAAATAGCCATGTTTCAGACATGAATACTATGGTCAACGGTTTTGGTTCAATGCAGGTTACACAAACCGGTAATCCAGCTTCGATGGTTGAACAAAGTCAAGGGTTTGACTACCATGGACAAGGAGATCAATTTTATGGTCAGAATCAGTCAAACAATTCTTATGGTCAAGCGCATGATGTGAGTCAGACATATGTTCAGAATCAAGGGTATGACCAAAGTCAGGGGTATGGACAGCATGAAGGGTACAGTCAAAATGCGGCATACGATCAAAATGCAGGATCTGGTCAGAATCAATGCTTTGATCAGAATCAGTCGTATGATGCGAATCAGGCTGAAAATGTAGCCTATGATCAAAGCCATGATCAGACGTATAGTGGAAATCAGTATTATGATCAGGATCAATTCCACGGGTATAACGAGAATCTGGCGTATGATCCGAGTCAGGCTTATAGCCAGACACAAGCATTTGGTGAAAATCAGACTTACGGTCAGGGCGAAGGACAGGAATTCAATCAAGCTTATAACCAAAGTCAGACGTATGTGGAGAATCAGAGTTATGGAAACCAATCATATGGCGAAACAATGGATCCAAATCAGGGCAATAGTCAAAATAAAGCCTACGACCAGTACTACGGTCAAAATCAATATTACGATCAAAATAACCAGATGTATAGTCAACAACAAACAGCAACCGACCAACTGCAGACGAACGGGGAAAATCCAGTCTACAGCGAGACTCAGTCACTGGGACAGGGTATTGGCTCTACTGACATGTTTGGTCAAAACCAGTCAATGACTGAATCCCAGCTGTCGGCGCAAAATGGAACAACTGGTCAGCAGCAACAGTCATTTGGTCAAAATCCTACGTTCGGTGAGAATCAGTCATTTAACGCAGATCAGACGTTCGGTCAGAGCCACTTTCAGGTTTCTAGTCGTTTGCCAAGGTCTCAGAATAACTCTGGTGGAAAGAATTGCCATAAATGCGGCGAAGCTGGTCATTTTGCCAGAGAATGCCCAAACAGTTCCAGCAGTGGTGGTGGATGCTATAGATGTGGCGAACAAGGTCACTTTGCAAGAGAATGTCCAAAGAATGACGAAGGTGAGAGTCGTTTTGTGTAAGCATCTCAACAGCTAGATTTATGGTATACAAGCTTCATTGTTTATCTGATATTTTTCATTAAACCCATCCAAGTTCGCTAACGTGAAATTGAAATTCAGTCATGCGTGATTGCAACTTTGGCAACATTCGTTTTGTAATGAAATTATGCGTTTTGCAAGATTGTTAAAGTTCCTAGCAATAGATTCTGCAAAATATGGTTGTGTTTACTTCATCTGGCAGGAGCTTATATAATTGCATGGTGCTGTCTTCGTGTCGGAGGTCTATGATGTTCTCAGCGCTCGGAAAGCAGAGAGTGCATGTGAACATCCAGTTCTTAGGTTTCTTTCCTAAATCCCTAGGTACGTGTCCACGACCTGCAATGAAAGTTGAATATGTTCCTCCGCCCATCCCGGAAGATATCAATACATTGTTTCAATCAGCGGTCCACAAAGGAATCAACTTTGATAGGTGAGTCTTTGAAGTAAAATAAAAGGTCTGATAAGCGAATTTCATCTTCATAGCAGACCTTGTGTGTGTACTAATAGGGTTTGTGCGCCTTGCCGTAAAATATTGGCACTGTAAATCGCAGAGTCATGACACGCACTCTGAGAGTCATTTCTTCTTATCCTATTTTAAGGGCTCCTTTTGACTCGATCAACTTTGCAAGTAGTCTGCGAACCCAGACGTCATTTTCCACGCTCGTTCGCTCGCTCGAAAATT
>JAODVQ020512820.1:0-25425 GCA_025400075.2 Phenganax stokvisi
ATATATATATATGTTTACATATATATAAAATCAATGGTGGATTTGTACCGTTGGTAAACCAGAACGAACTGACATCTATCGCCTAAAGATCGTAAAGACTACGGGAAATACAGTGTAGTGATATGTATTTATAATGCTAGATCATAACGCAAAACTTGTTGTTGTCGTGGAATATACTATCTTCCAATTTTTCATTCGAAATCTTCGTCGGATGTATCAAATTAATATTTTCTCAACAATAAAAATATACAATTTATCAAGGCCTCATTACAGGTTTAATGTTAGATATAATGTTAGGCGTGTATCAGTATAGGTTATGCACTGTGTAGCCAATAAAACGATGCTTTTATTTTTGTTTAACATTCAACGGGGCTACCCGTCCCATGACTCTTCATACCAGTTTCATGCCCAATCTTCATGTGACTTGTAGTATTTTATCTCCCCTCATCTCTCGAGTCTAATCTGATGACTGCTTTTATCTTCCAATCTTCGAATCAATATTATATTGTCGTGATTAGATCTTAATTACGGATACACCACAGATATTAATGAAGTAAATGCGGATGCATTTTTATAGAAATTGGTTACAGGAATTCGCTTTAACGCTTTTAAGTAATTTGCTCTGCCTTCGGCTAGAGAAATTCTAGCAAAAGAAGATTTTGCTATCACTGTTCGTCTACATTGTGCTTTCTACAGCAGTAAGCCTGCAAGGGGTTATGTCTTGCCAGTAACCAGAATGATATAGTATCTACAGGCGGTTCTATGGCCATGCACATCATGCGAATACCAGCACTACAGAAACCCATCACCTTGCTGTACAAACGTACATGTCATACCACTGCACTGACACTAAGCAGTCGTATATTTTTATCCAGACTGTAAGATACCACAATAGTCTGCATTTAACTGCCAGTAAATCACGACGATTTTAATTTGGACTTTTGTTCATTAATTTTAGCACGCGATTGCCACACGTTGGCAGCACTAATAATGGTCGGTTTTATCTTTTATGACCAGAGTATTGTTGTATGATTGAAGTTGTTCACCCATTTCACCTAGCTCCACTGTTTGCTTCTTTTATTTTAAAACTTCGTCTGTATGGTATACCAGATGTAACAATCGTCTAATAATATATGCCCTTTGACTTTTTGTAAAGTTATACTCTCGAAACTCAATAGTTAATTGTCAACTACTGATCGTTAGCCCCGCCTGTAAGTAAGTATGGTCAAATTGTCTGGCCAATAAGCATCCAGTACGGCTTTTGCGCACAAACGCGTTTGGGCACGACTCTTTGTTTGGTACGATATTGGATTTTCAGAAACAGCTCATGTTCGTCTTAAAACGAATCGTAACATTTAACATTTAATTGAGAACTCCTCGGAAGCTGAATGTAGCATCCGGCATTCATACATACTGCTTAACACAGTCAGGCGTATGACTTTGGTCGCCACATGATCTGACACTTTGACAGTGTGTCAGGTCGATAATATTGAAATTGCAAATTTGCGTTGTATATTGACAATACCATGGGACAATGAGGTCATTTCAAGGGTAAGACTACCGAGAGCTTCCGCCCGCATCTTCATTTAACTTCTACTGGTGTTCAGCGTGCGAAGCAATTTCCTTCGATAAAGACACTATATCCGACACTGGTTGTGCGGTGTGTGGTAAGTCTGTACACTTTTCTTCTTTCGAAAGTTTGCCTGACTCAATCACAATATATAGAAATCAAATAAAATGTTTAGCTAGAATTAACAGCATACTGTAATATAAAGTTACGAAACGATACACCGCCTAGCGAAAGTCGCACTAATCACTTAGAATATAAAATTTGATATTCTCATACATCGTTACAAACATCAGTTTAAAATCGCACCAACAACGGCTGATTACTTGAAGAAATTTATCAATAAAGTTCCTTATACAACATACCACTTCATGCGAAGTTTATAAATTGAGTCGACTTATTTATAGTACAAGGTATGTATCTATAGCGGAGTGGATTATGAATACGTGTAGTACTTGTAGCCTTTTTTCGACGCAGTCTCAATACAATTATCCAATATGAGCATGCGACTAATTTACCAGCAACATACAGAATTGCAATATATTGCCATGCACACGTATAATTCTACTAGTGATCAAACACGAATTTTGTTGTCTGTATCATTAGGTATTTAATATTATCACATCGCCCATCGTGCGATTGTTTGTTCGCACTGTGTACGATACATGGTGCCACTGGAGTTTATATTTATAAAGTAAATGAAAAACACCATGGATTCGTGGCAGGAATTTATGCTAGAATTTCTCATATTATGAAATGTGAAAACATCACTTCACATCGCGTGGGTCATACGGCAACAAGAAGCCAAGGAATTAAGGCAATACCATGCTTATTATGACCAAACATCGTATCTGCAATCATAAAGTAAGCGCAGCCATAGTTGCCGTTGTCGATGAAATAGCTTTTGAATCCAATTCCTCAAATTAACTCGGCAAACTTCGTTAAAACCTTCAATTCAGCAGCTACGAGTGACGAGTCTCTTTATATATCTAAAATCGCAACAACCGGGAACAAATGACACCAAACGTCCGTCATTACACAATTTGTTTATTCACCAATTTGCCAGTTAAATACTCATATATGCTATTCAGGTCAAAGAAAGGGAAACATAACTTGTTATACATGCTTTACATTGTTACAAGTATATCAGTGAAGTACGTATACACATGAACTGATGAAGTGCACGCAGCATCCACCATGCACTGGCATTGTTGTAGTCTTGCATAAATGAGGGGAGCTCTTGTTAACACAGAGTCAGAAACTGAAGGGTAAAACCTTTCTAAATTATCTAATTTGTCTCGTCTGACGAAATTATGCAGTCCTGGCAATAGAACTAGACTTACTTGAAGGCAAAGCCCACATTGTTATGACCCATTATGATCTTAAATTCTAGACTATCGTTTTCAAGTTGACTATTATCTATTCACGTTACGTGAAACATGATTTTATTTCACAGGTTTAAGCACCAATGCATTGTATTGTAGTTAGTAAACTGTATGTGGGCATTTTTGCTTAATTCACATCCAATAAATGCAAGCAACAAAATGTCAGTACATAAAACGCAGTTTAGCCTAACACTGTGTCTGTGACAGCATTCCAGTTCTCTACTCTAGCACAAAGCATGTACTGCACTGAAATACAGGCTACCATTGAAAAAGAGTAATATGTTCTTCGCCCTCTATTAATGAGTTATAGTAAAAATTAAAAGTCTTCATCTTACAAGGGCAGCCCAGACAATAAGATATACTGTTTCCCTCATTGATTAATATATTTTGGTTTTCCAAACCAAGCTTTAAAAAGAGCAAACTTCAATTAATCAAAATTCTTCTTAATCATACGTCCAAATAGACCACAATTGCAGTAAATAGCAAGACAATTGTACTGAATCAAAGACCCTTGTGAGTTCTATTTCATCATGTTCCTATATCTGTACAGTCTTGTTCTATTTATTGTGAACACCTTGATAAAACATGTACAGATTTGAAACATTTATTGTTAGCAACAAGAATACCACATGATAATGCGATATTTAATGGCCGCTGCTACACTGTGGAGCGAATGCGCATCTGCATGTAAACTCGTAAAGTGCAATATTGATGATATACACTACTCTTTAATGATAATCTGACTATCCGACGAAGCAAAAGTAAAAGGTATGCCTTGTCTTGCCTAGCTAGACCTTTTTTTCTTTTGTCATGAATACATGAATTCATAAATAAAGGAAAACAATTAGGTAAAATAACACAATAAACAGATTAAGCACATTTTAGTACGCGCGCCCTTGACATGCCTTTACACGACTGTGATTATCTGTTCGTTAACGACTGAACAGAGCTAGCGTTAGATCATTGTACTGGCTATGAATAGCTTATTTCAAAATATGTAGCATTACCACACGTACAGTTGTTTCTTAAGGCATATGCAGTAGCCTCATTTGGCATGTTTTGACTACAAAAGTAATATTGCCGGCGGAATGTTTTTGCTTTAATATGCTTAAAAAATATTTATCGTGTTCCTTAAGTTCAACCTTCGAGTTTTTTTAAGAATAGATATGATCATTGTTTGTTACTGACTTGCATGGCAACAGAAACAAAAAAAGATACACAACAGCTTTTTTTAAAGTGCACAATCTTACTTGATCAGTGTGACTTACAAAAAACACAATAGCAACAGGGGTACCTTAAACGGTTAAAAACGTAAACATGAGTATAAAACGTATTTAAAATTATAAACATAAATAAATATCTAAAAAACATACAAATATATGAATATTTATGATGTTTAATGAGCAAGGCAAGTTGACTATTGATTGGATGATGTATGTAGCAGACCGACAAAACGGACTCATCACACGCTTTCGCAACTCGGGTTGAACAAAATTAATGCTAATTATTTTTGAATTGTGAAGGCATGTGCGATATTATTATACCTGATTGCCTCGCTCTTACATTAATGAAGTTGTGGCTTCGATTCTCAGCACGGACGTAACTTTCTGATACGGAAAGTCAAAAGTTGCAGCTAGGTAAGGTTTTTTCCAGGCACTCCGGTTTCCTCCTGCAGGGAACGTTGACAGGGTGGGTTAGGATAAGATAAGCAGTATAGGGAAACTAATACCACAGCTGCTGCAAATATAAATAGCTCGGGTTAAATATGCATATAGACGTTAGTAAATACCGGCATATAGGCTAACTGCACACGAGCGCCGTTTTCAAGCGTTTCCAAAATCGTTTGTGTCTCGTTTATCATTTCAACGCTTAGTTAAAACTTTCCAGGGAAAATATTTTCAATATATTAAATTTGCTGCAGCCCCTGTCCTACATTGTCAGTGTTTGCATCTGTTTTCGCAAAAAAACACAAATGAAAACGCTCAGAAACGTTACCGTGTGCACATAGCGCCATAGTTGCACTGAATTGTAAATTGGCTATGAAAGGCCCTTGCATGAATAACCAATAAAATATCATGTCGTATCACTCGCTTTCACTCACTCATATGATCACAGTACCACAGACAGTACATTAAAAAATTCAATTTCATCAAGGTAGAGGCATGATTATGTTTTAATATAAAGTTTTTACCCTCAAGGTATAATAGTATAGTTTACTTTCCTGCCAATAATTATTAAAGACATACCATAACCGACAAAATACCTTTATACCACCTTAATTGATTACATAATAGAGCAGAAGAAAATTGTAAAAAGGAAATTTGGACAATTTATTTAATTTTATCATTTGAAAGAACAAGTCGTAACTAAAAGAACTTCTTTGACAAATTATCCGCATACTTCATCGGTGATAAGTTTCTAACTTTACTATACATCATACATGTAGTTATAACAAACATCCGATGTCACATAATTTTGTATAGCAGCATGAAGTCACAAGACTCAAACACGAAAACAGTAAATCAATGTTCATAATTTGTACAAGTCAACAGAATTTCGAGGCATTAATTGAAACTTCATATAAAACCCAAAGTCGTTTGCCTTTTTCATAAATACAATAGCTGCAAGAGTTACGTGATCTTAAAATCAATGAATACCAGTAATCCTATTACTTCTACTCTAGAACGGTGGTTGGTGTTGTTACAGAAGGCATGCGCATTTATACCATTCTTGCCGCCGCGGGAGGGTTTCATTTGACACAAGTAGGATCCACTGGACATACCAAACACTTACAAAACTGTACGATACATTACTGTCACGTGACATGGATACAAAATTGTTCGAGCTAAACTTGCAATTTAAAAGCTCTGAACCCCGACTTTACAAAGTGTAGTTTGTAAACTTAAACTTTATCATATCATGTGTAGCATTTTACAATTCAACTTTTGGAAAGTATGTTTCGCAAAAGCAAAGTATATATAGGATGACAGGCATGCATGAGTTATACTAAAGAAATCTACTACTGATGATAACTATAATTATCGGATATAGCCATCCATGGGACTCTCCCTGCATTACTTGTTTTGATCACACGTGTAATCCTATAAAGAGCAAGGTTCATGTTGCTTTTTGTTAAACATTACATTCAAAGAGAATTGTAAAGAAGAAAAACACCAACACACTTATGACTGGAGAACATGCGTGCATGCACACCATGCAGCCTAATTTCTTTTCATTATATAAATTAACTTTATATTTTCCACAATCTAATTAAGCTTCGTACACGCGAGCTAGACATTCATTGTTTAAACATACTTTATTGCTTCTCAAGATATGAAATACTGTGATAGATTTAGAACGAAAACCACATTGTTACTTCCCATAATATGGCACTTTGCTGCATTTTCTAACTAATTGATAACAAACGATCTTGGATGGAACTACAGCTACACGTGAAAAAACCAGCCTTACAATGTAATCAGTCGGCAAACTGCACCAGACAAGCATTATAATCCTATGTTCTTGGTGCTTGGTATATCTGCGTACATCGCTAGGGTGCAATCCTCCCTGCTGGCTATTTAATTGTTATCAAACTATTTGTGGAAATCTTGTTTCGTCGCCTAATATATTCTAATTTTCTCATCTAGCTGTTTTTTAATACATGCAATGGATTTCAAAATATCTGCTGATAAAGTTCACAGCAAGGATAACACCTACCAACACAAATTGTTTTTAATAACTGGTGTACAAAAACGTTTCATTTTCGCAGCAGATTAAAAACAGCAGCAAACTTACATTGTTATTCAATCGATGCATAATAATTTATTGTGATTTAAATTCTCGCAAGATTAAAATAATTACTTGATTTTAAGCACGATATAATACTGTGAAGCACTCAAGACCGGAAAAAACACCGAAAAGAAGAGCATTTAATGGTCGATAACCTCAATCAAAGAAAATTCTTGCAAACTTCTCACAAGTGAGTTTTTATCAAAGAAACTTCTAACACTCGAGCTTATCATAACTGAGTTGTACAGTAAGAGAGGCGCGCATGTATAGCAGCAACACTGGCGAGCTACAGAATAGCGTCTTCAGCAGTATAGGAGTGTACGTATGTAATTCATAAACATTGACCACTGTATGCAGCTATGTCGGATATATACTGGACATTATCAGTAAATTTGTTCACTCTTTTAGGCTATACTCAAACCGCCCACAACGGTACAACTTCAAAGTATGTAAATAAGGAGGCATTTTTCAAATATCTTTAGCTAATTTTCATCTTTAACTACCGTTTCTTGTCTCGTCATCAACCCAACTTAAAAGCTGTCTTTTCAACTAAAGTATGATGCTATTCCGGTCCTTTCGCATTAAGTACCGGAACAAACGTTCTCTATATTAGTTCTACATACTCGGTTGATATTTCCGTTTTCACGACTTATCACTCACTGGCGGTCATATGTCTTCTTTGGATTGAGTGAATTCCGTTTTGAAGTAGTGTCGTTTTATTGGTGTTAAACTATTCACCACTGGAGAGCTGAACTATCAAGAATATCTGGATTAAGGTGAACCACCCAGATACATAACTCCTGTCCACCATTATAAACATTCAGGATCTCAATTATCAGCTTCGATCAACACCTCGCACCGTAGGTATACGTACGTTTATTTTCACCTTGGCAAAATTTGGTAGTAGTTTCATTTCGTGCCGGAAAGTTGTAAGAACAATATCATGCTCCACACGTGGTTAAGGTACAGAGAGTATTTGGACAAGATCTTTAACTAAAATAGTTGCGTAAAGCGGCTGTCTTTGTTGGAAAAGTGGCTATAATTATAAATTGGTGAATGAAGACAAAAGTAAAGCAATGCACTTATTTGCAGAAAGATTGTCTTCAAGAACCATATATAATCATGAGTAGCTATAGTGCCATAGTGTTACGAAAATATACTCTTATACTCTTCACCTTCATTTCCCAATTTGTTAGTATAAAATAAAATTGATGAAGCAAATGCTTGAACTTTCGCACTACACTAGTAATACGATTCGGTCAAAGTAGACACCAATACATATTCAATATTTATACTTGTAATAATACAAATGTATGAATACTTAACTTATCATTTTGCGAAGAAAAGTTAAGTCCTATCAATTCAGCGTTAAAGAGTTGGTTTTGAACATTAAATTTCTACAGCTACGATTTGGGAAAGCGGTTATTCACGAACCATGCCACTGATTTTTGAAACTGCTAGCTGCATTATATCGCATGTGACATACAGTATAAAAGATATGATTTCTGCAGTCACATGTCTTGCGTGCATAGAGCTACCTTTTTGGCAGACGTCGTCGGTCAATATAGTGAAGTTATAGACATAAACACTTACGATTTACGTACACAATTCCTGTAGTATTGGATGGAGTAGTCACTGTGGAGTATGAAAACAGACGCCAAGGCTAAGCTATCTGAAAACTTTATCTATTTTTTGTCCTCATGATCATCAACCAAACAAGGCTCTATAAATAAGAGAGTATATTTAGAAGGTTTATCTTTACATTACTGTAGCTATATAATCATAACAAGATGTAAATAGTTGAAGTTCTACATCTCATGATACATCCAGTGTAGATCAACTAAGTGAAACTCATTCCTACTGCTACGAAATCCTATTGGGGATCTTGCTGTTGCTCCGTTTGCACGCGGGCTTCACAACCGATGGGATTTTTGAATATTGATTTCAAATGGCACAAAGCACTAAACACTATACTCAACTTTATTACAAAGACTTACAATTATATAAGTTGGAACAAGGAAGTTGGTTTGCCAAACAGTCCCAGCACCAGACTGTCAAAAAGTAAAACAGCAGCTGATTAAAAGATGTGTGGTCTACTGGTAGAGACATGCATTGCTATAACAAAACTACTAACGTCAATGACTACGCATACAAAGGCGGATAGTTAGATTACAAAGTCGTAATCTATTGACTATAATTAAAAGCAAAAGTGAGCTGATGTTTTGCAAAACTACCATAGAACATATGAATGATTAGTTTTACCATATGCACGTGCTATATGCATATCAATGAGCCGAAGAGTGATCAATATTGCATAGTCACGAAAACAGGAACCCAAGTAACTTTTGTACAGTTATAGCATGCTCTTGAGCATACATATGTTGAGAGTGTAGTTATATAGTCAGCTTGGGATATTAAAAATACAACGAAATTAAAGGGTGTCAGTGAACAGATAGCTTTAAGGACCAGGAAGAAATGTTATTATCTTCTTTGCAAGAGAATTCTTACAATGATATAGAATATGGATATCAAAAAAATATTGTCTAAATAAATGTAATTATCTTGTTGAGTATACTCCAGTCATTTTTATAGGCTGTCACGGATCCGAAATTAAGTACATGCGAAACATGCAAACCTAACTTGCAACACCAGCAATTGACAAAAAAATTATAATTACATCTTTTGACTGCAAAATTCTTTAGCACATAACTCTAAACCTTGCTGAAATAATATGTTTTCTCGTTTTTATAGACTGTACATAGAGGTTTGCTCAATTATGAATTTCATACTTCCATTGTTGGTGAGTGAAAATGAATTTATCTTCGTTGTATATCAACATAGGAGGTATAGGAGGAGCATTTCACATTATTCAATGAAAGATGAACACAATGAACTTGCGATTATATCATGAAAAAATGACATTAATTAAAGTCGTAATTATACTTGTTACTTCATAGGATTAAACAAACTCATAATTTGTGGATAAGTAAGCACTTCTGATTCGCTTGCTCTTGTCTACGATGTTTATAAGAGACTACGTTCACACTAAGCCGGAATGAAACAATAACCCAACGTTTCGCATCTTTTCGCACCAATCCAGTTAGAATTTCGATACAGTTTCGCTAGCGTTCACACTTCCGAAATTTTAGCGCATGCGCTTGCCAAAAGCTTTCCAAACAGCAAATAAACCAATTTAGCTATATCTGTTTTCGAAATTATGTTCCAAAATAAGGCTGACAAGACGGAACCGGTTTTCATACAATGCTGCAAAGCATCCCGGTCGTTTTCATCTCGTTCCGTTTGAAATTGTAACGGCAATGGCAAAACAATTTTGCACTAGCATATAACGTGAATGCAACGGTCAATTGTGATTTTGTGCTGTATTCTAGCTGTACCAGCATAGTGTGAATGTAGCCTAAAACCATGCTACCAATAAGTAAGTACAAGTAGACAATCTATCTACGACGCTGTTTTGAAAAGGGTTATCATTTTGAGTCAATCGACACACCGTCACATTTTATTGTGCATATGGATTAAGTTTGATTTCAGTCTGCAGTTGATTGGCGTGTACTATTAATATAGCAAAGCGCTTTTATACAGCTAGACATGCAAGGCTGCTGCATCATTTTCTCCTGTACATATTCGTTGTATATGCTTGCACTATTATACTGCACAACATGGTTCCTAGTCTGAGACTCTGGTCTTTCTACTGCATGGTGGCACTCCCTGCATGTACGCGTTTTGATCAGGGTTGCTGGGATTCACGTTAAATATCGTCAGGCAGTAACAAAACTAATATCTGCTCACAAACTACCAGATGAATCTGGCCGAAAATGACCGAAATATATTTTGTGTAACACTAATGAAGTTGTTGACGAATATTAGTATTTAATGTGTTGTACCAATGATAATTTCCAACAACTCAGAGTCTCACACAAAAGACATTTATTCGATGTAAATACAACTTTCTACATGTTTAGCACCAGGGAAATGTTTCGATACATGCTAAACATTCTCAATAAATCTATTATGAAAGTAACATCGAAATATTTTCATGATATACTACATTTATATGATAGTTTGACAACATAAGCAAACTATCACCAACATGCAAGATCTAGCTTTAGACTATATATTTGTAAATAGACCTTAAATTGTTTTAAAACTTCATATACGCCTGCAATTGGTGAGTTTATGTATAAAGTATTATTATCTTACTGCTGCAGCGGTGACAAGAGAGGCATTCTAATGATAGTATTCAGTCTAATGTAGACAATGAACACAATTATTCACTCTACCAATATGCATTTCTGTTTGAATGTAGTTGATTTTGATGACGGCGGCAGGTCTACAAATGACTGCAGCAAGATGTGGTAAAAAAGAGTATGAATACAATAACTTGTGCTGTCAGAAATGTCGGCCTGGAGAGTACATCAAATTGAATTGTAACGCGACAAGTAACACTAAGTGTGAATCGTGCCAGGTGAGACTTACCAAGTGTTCATAACACGCACAAAGCTTGATCAATCAGTCACAATCATCTATTCCGATCTATTCACTGTTATGTTAGAACTTAATTTTCCGTCCCTATTCTACAAGGTTCTCGCCATATAAATTTTTTGTCGAAGTACACGTCATGGTTGTTTAGTTGCTTACAGGCAACTAAATCTAGAACTAAAGATAGACTCGAGACACTCGACGACACAAATGAATTGAATTTAAGAACAGAGATTTGAATTAAAAGCAACTGCACCCCAAATCATGCGCACAATTGGTTTGGAATTGGATAAAGTTAGTAAAGAATTCTGTGTCAGCTTTCGCGTAAATTAAAGGTCCCACGAGTCGTGACCTGTGTTAAGATAGATGAAGGGATAAATAGTCATGAATATAAAACTTACATTTCAAAAGAATTGTTGGCGTAGACTCATCTTTGTATTGTATTGTTGTTTTTTTTTAAAAATAAGGTAATTGATTTGGGCTACATTTAATGTAGAGAGGACAGTTTTATTGGGGATACAGGCCCGAAGCTACGGGGAGATTTGGAGGGTGTCACAACCCCCCCAGAAATTTTATTCTGAGGTTCAGTCGGCAGACAAAATATATTTGACGACTGGTAAACCAAAAATTACTCGCAGTTGGTAAAATATTTCATAAAAAGAATTAATATGACTATGTCATCTTGTTTCTATTCTGCATTGAGAGCGCGACATTTTAACAGGCGTCGCTTATTAATTATAGATGGGGATCCCACAGAAACTTGACAAGGTTTCATGCAGAGTGTAGTCGGTACAAGTCCGTCGGTCAGTCGGCTTAGATGATCTGACACTCCTCCCCCCCTATAAAATATCCTGAGGACGGCCCTGTGTGTATATCTATACAAAACGGGAGCCATAACAAATTATACCACTCACATCTCCTTCACTGCTACATTTTAGTAACTTTGATATAATAACGAAGTTGAATTCACCGATGACTGAGCAAAATAGTGGTCTTTGAAATGAGACTGTTGAATTTATCTATATCTAATTTGCAATTTCAGGTAGGCACATTCACGAAAGAGTGGAACCAAAAAACAGAATGTGACAGCTGCAGACCGTCCCTCTATTATGATGAGAACCTCTTTTACTGCATGCCGTGCACGATATGTTCACCTGGACAATATCCTGCACAAAAATGCACGGGAGGAGCAAATACGGTGTGCACAGAATGCTCCGAGGTACGTGTTAGTAGATTGTACATAAATCAGCTGCTATTAGCGCCATATACGAACCCCAGAACCTGAATTTGAAACAGGTAATTAATGAACAAAAACATACTAAAAGTGAAAGTCAGTTTTTAACTTAACATAATTACATACGAATATAACCATAGATCTAACTTTAGTTTTGTATACGGAGCCAAGCTTCTCGGACAACTGTGAGGCTAGCCACCGTGATTGTTGCAAATATTGCTTCTGACTATTCTTTCAACTGATGGTACGACTACTTTTCAACTAATAACAATATTTAAACTTTCAGGGAACATTTTCGAACGTCACATCCAATCAGTCGTGTCAAGTATGCACTAAGTGCAAAAAATATAGAAGTTCTTGCACTTCAAAAACTGACGCAGTGTGCGAAGAAGACTTGTTGATTTCTACCGCACACACAATCGGGACAAGAACGCCAGTAACTACTGAACTGATTGATGCGACAGGTAAACTGAAGAAAATATTTTTGCAACAATACTTGTTTATGTATTGCAAATGTAAGGCCTGTTTCACGCCTCGAACTTTTCATGGGTTGAATCTAATGCCAAAGACTTAACGTCTTTGTTTGAGATGATTTGCATTGAAATTCGGTCCATGAAAAGTTCGACATTTGAAACGAGCCTAAAAATTTTATGTGAGTAAAAGCAGCGAACAAGTTTCTTTGGGCCTTACCAAACCACCTCTGGACATATTGACTATACGGTCCTACTCTCTTGCCTGTGGCTTACAAGATCATGTGGTACTTCTACAATTACAGTAACTGTTCATACTTTCATTAAAAGCACAACATTTCTCAGTACTTTCCTTTCTGTAGTCATCCGAGAAGTTGCAGCAGTTTGCTGTGGTAGTGCTAGAGCCGCAACTAGTTTAGTCTGAGCGTATGCACGCAGTATTATTCCTGATCATGACAGTTTGGGGGGAGAACAAATAACACCATCCTCTAGCCCTTATATAGCACACGCTGTGATCTCAATGCACTATACTTTCCTCTGGAAAGCTCTTACAACGTAATCCATCAATGCTAACACTTGTTCACCTATACGCTGCAGTAGCTATAACCAGGGGCGTAACTTGGGTATTAACATTTGGGGGGGTATAAATCAAAATTTGCCCGACAAAAATGACTTCTACATGACCTTTACAAGTTATAATTAAGTACAGTATGCTATACAGGCACTGTATTTGTACTGTATTTGCGCGTCGATAACACGTTACTGGAAATGCGCAGAACGTTCAATTCCTCGCCGTTTTGCACGTGCTTTGGCCAAATTTGCCGAGTATAACTGTATAAGTATGAGTACAACTGAGTATAACTGTATAAGTATGATTCATGAATTACAAACTCTCCTCCTCAATACATTTTGTGATCTTACGGGGTTTGCCTTGGTGAGACTTCGAGTCTGTTTGCAAATCCCATATCAAACTCGTTTATTATTGTCGTATGAAATGTTTTGTCATCAGTACAGCCTGCAGTGTAGTCTATAGTTTAGTTTTGTCACTTTTTGGTGCTGAAAAATGATTGCATGCAGCATTTTTGGGGGTTTGATTAAAGCTACATGATTATTATTTATCTTTGCCTGATGAGACGTACGTAAACTCTTAATTTTGAAACCATTAATGCGTATTAAAAAAGTCTAGTAATCTTGTATTAACTACTTCTCTATATTTTTGTGTTCTAGCGAAAGAAATACCAAATGCAAAGAACAATCCAGGGAAATTAGTAGTAATAATTCTCAGCTGCGTTGCCGCAGTTTTACTTTTCGGTGTTGCGTGGGCGTCTTGGTTCTGTTGTACCAATAACAGACCAATTTGCGAAAGAAGATTTCTCGGTCGAAAACCTCAACATTATAGACCACTGCACACAGGTAAAGTCATCAATATTTAGTCTCAAACACTAATATGTCTGATTTAGTGAATAACTGCAACGTAATGTACTGCCCGCCTACATATGCAACCATTGTATATTGCATATCCATTTGTTGATATCACCATTTACTATCATCTGCACTCAATCGTACTCTCATTGTTTTGCTATTCTTTTGTATGATCGTTGAAAATAATAGAAAGTTGTTGTTGTTATTTATAGGAATGTTACTGCGGAACCAGTCCGCACGTTTTTTAATGCGGTTATGGGCTATGCTAACAGCTGACAACAAACCCAACTGGAGAAACCTTGCGGCGGAGTTTGGTGATTTCTCACCAGAGGAAATTGCCAACTTCGCCGTGGATAAAGCTACGGCTGCGGAAAAGATGTTGTCTGCGTGGCAAACGAAAAATTCCTCAACGGTGGACAGGCTCTACCAGTGTTGCCTTGCGATAAAACGCGAAGACGTGGCAACGTACGTGGCGGAGAACTGTCGTGGGGCACCAGTTACGCTGGTGTAATTACAATACAGACTTCATCAAACAATGGCATGTATCTTTCCATCTCAGTACTATCCAATTCTTTGTCGGCATGAGAGTGACGCTGAATGATCAAGCAATGCACAAGCAAAGTAATATTGGGCATATGTTCATCCTTCTATACTTGGGAATTAGCCTTTCTCGCGACACCATTTTGGGGTACTGGGCTAAGTTAATTTACTGTTCAATTATTGAACAACGATTTTTATGTAGCTTAGATTTTTCTGATTTTCACATCTTTTTCTCACGAAAAGTTCCCCAAAAATGGCGTCGAGAGAAAGGCTAATTAGACTTGGCCATCAGCCCCACTCCATGCAGTTGCGGATGACGAAAATGTGTATTGTTTCTACACGTTTCCAAATTACATTTAAAGTTTCAAGTATATTAAAACGATACAAATTTAGGAATCGAAGTCGGGGCAAATTATAATGATGGATATTAGCCCACAAAATTTCTGATAAAATAGACTGCAAAAGCGGGGGTTTTTACCTTGGCGTTTGCAATAGAAGGAGAGATACTCATGCGCCGTGCTATAGTTTGATGAAAGCTGTATTCATATGAACGTCATTGCCAACATTGAAGGTGCGTGTATTTATAGATATGACGTCAATCTCGTACCCAGGCGCTTTGTGAAAACTACGTGTAAACTATTTGATTAGGGAGTTTAAGCTTCACGTTTAAACGCTACGACAAACGGCAGAGTCATTTTTTCTTGCCAGAGTTTCTTGGCTTCTCATCTTTTTGGATTTTCCATGATATGTTAAACACTTTTTTGTTGACATTCTGTGCTGACAGACCTAACCATCTTTGCCTTACTGTCCTTTTAGTTGCCTTTTTTTTTTCGCCTGCCGTTTGACGTTTGCCGTTGAACTCGAAGCTTAAGCTCTCTATTAACAACAGTGATCATGCTATGTACAGCTGATCAGAAACGTTGTTTAAAACTAAAGTGCTTTAAATTTTAAACTCTAAAGGCTGGTTTACACGAACAAAGTTTCTGTGATCAAAGTAGGAATTTTTCACACGGATATTCTACGTTCTGAAATATTTGTAAGAAATATCAGGGTGAAGTGGTTCAGTGTTGAGCACTATATTACTTCCGTTAAATAGTTTTAGCAAATGCTTGAAAACTTAGGACTTACCTGGACGAAATTTCCACTTTGATCACAGATACTTTGACAGTGTAAACCGGACCTAAGCCCACAAAGCATTACTGGAGGGTTACAAAAACTTGTTCTGTTTTGTGTCGTACACTGATATATTCAAAACGCTTTTAAATCTTGTGCCAGTCCCCATGATTTCTTGTGCGCTTACGGAGTTAAAAGTGTTATATTTCTGCCAAAAAAGGACTCTCAACAAAGGACCTGGGTACGAGACAGTTCTGGCAACTTTGAGCCATCACGTCAAACACCATTGTGTTGCAGTCAATGTTTTCCGTGAAAGTTGCTCATTTATGTTTATATTATGCTCATATATCGGAAAGGCATAGATACTCGAATAATTCTGGTTGCATTCCTTTCTCCATAATAGGTCATGCATGTATATACATGTATTTTGAAGTTAATTGGTTGTCAAAATTATTTGTGATATCTGTTTGGGACTTTTAAATTTCTTGGGAAAATCATCACTGCAGAATTTCGGCATGCACCACCGTTTATTTCTACATGTAGATTGAAAGCAGATGGCACAGAGTTTACAATGTTTAATTCTTTGTCCAATGAACAATTTTTTAATGATAAGGCAATGTGAAGAAGCATTCGATTATATATGCTTTTGTTACTATGTTATAACTTTAAAAATCTCAATGAGATAATTCGATGGTCAGTACCTTCACGAGAAGATACTCATATCATAACATACACGTTGTGCTGCTGCTCTTACATGTTGGCTAAGCATTTTGATTGTTGCAATTCGAATATCCATTGCATTGAAAGCGAGGAATCCCAGTACTGCATCCTTTATGTTGCAGAAGTAACTCCATACAGAAAATATTTTCTTATCTTGCGACCTTTATTCTTTAACATTATTTCTTACGTTTTGCTATCAAAATTGAGAGGATATTTTTTTTAAAATTTCTATAATTTTTTGTATTTTTGTACAAGCCAGGTATTGGGCATTCCTGTAATGCCAACCACAATAGCTACATCTACAGTTCAGCTAAATGGTACAACTCTCATTAGTTTGAACAAGTTTGCGTTAAAAGGGTCTTATCAAGTCCAGCAAATCTCACTGAGACTAAATGCCATATTATTTGCACAGTAGAAATTGTTTTCTAACAACAACAATTCTTGTCAAATCAAGTCCAAACTATAAGAGCATTCAGTTTTAACTGATACATGAAAGTGTGGCAAAAGGACATAATCGGAAATTTTCTTAAGCTTTTACATTGCGAACGAGACTTGTAAAATCAAACGCTGAAATTCTTCAAAAAGTTTAGCAATATGTCAATTCAAAACTGATAAGATTTTCACAGAATGGTAAAATGAGCAACTAATGTCAGGACATTTTGGTAAAATAACGACCATTAAAAACAATCTCTTCATATTGGCGATTAAAAACAGTAGCTACGGCAGTTTCAAATATGTTGCATTTGTAAAAAAATATATTTGCGAGAAATCAGTAAAGGTTGCAAATCACATTCCTGCACTAAAATAAGATCGATAGGTAACATTGCCTTAAGTAGAATGAACTATCGCGTTATGGCACTGTAGTTAGTGATAATAACACGAGCAGCTAGCATCTCATCAACAAGTTGTCTAAAGTATTAAGACAGTACATTGTAAGCCATACTACTGTTGGCATAAACACATTCAATAACTGTATTCAGTATAAAATGTATGTAAAGTTACAAAAATAAACTCCGAGTGTCCACTTCGCTGTTTTAAACTTTAAAGCGCAATTCACAAAGTGCAAACGCCCATGCTCAGTGAGCCGAGAGTCGATGAATCAAACTTATCTCTTAGCTTCTAAAATGTGCATTGCGCTTTAAACAGAAGTGTGCAGAATAACGTATTTTAGGCTCTTGTAATAGAAGATAAATTAAATTATAAAATATTCAATTACATTTAGGTTAGTTATATATGATTCTTGGTTACGGTATGTATAGTAATTAGGGGGATAATATGATTATTTATACTATATCGCTGTCTATGGTTACATAGGTAACTTGGAACAGTTAATATTTGGTAAAAATTAACAAAAACAACTTGAATGAAGTTGAATTTATGTTATATTTGTAAATAGATAAAGGACGATTATTCTATATGTTATGTTTATTTGCTAAAAAAACAGTTGCAAAATTGAACCCTCAGGCGTGCGTCCATTATTCCCACCACAAGTCCAACAACCGAAAGAGGTCTTCTTAACATAAATCCATGTCAATGGGCTTTTGAAATCGCAAGACCTGGTGCAAATTTCCACCCGGGTAAATAAGTTGCTGTAAAACTGGAGAGTAGATTAGCACATATCTCTCTATTGGTTTCCAAGATTAACAAGCGACAAAGTTCACTTTACAGAAACCCAATTTTTTTTGTCGAATCCCAAAGCCCGAATCCCAATCGTGCTCTGAATCGAAAGCCACTTGTTTGACAAAAAAGCGGGAAACACAGAATTGTAGCAATGGGGGGAGGGGGGGGGGGTAAACAGATAGTGTGAACTTGATGACGACACAAAGAAAAAAATCTTTGTGATGGCGGCATTTGACCATTTGACATACTTTACCATTCTAAACTACAGGGGCCGGTTGTTCCTAAGCCGTTAAGCTTAAAAGGCGAAGAAGTTCAAAATAGAAATCATGTTTGTGTATTTCTTGAACATCAAAATTGTAAGTTTTTTAGCTGAATACAATAATTTTGAATTTACCTTTAATTTAATTACATAAGATTTTTTTGAAAGTTTTAGAAAATGGGTGGAAGTGTTTTTTTTATTCTGACTTATCCACCGTTTAAGCTATTAGGCGTACGAACAACCGGCCACAGAACGATTATTGAAGATTTCGAGTAACTTTTACAATTAGCACAAGTCCTGGAGGCCAAGAGCATTCTTTTCTTTGACACCATTTTAAAAAAGATTTGGTCAATCCGTTCGAATTTTGAGCAAATAAAGACTTATGACTACGAACGTTTTCATTTTGTTGACAGTTTTATAAAAGCATCGCTTTCGACCACCCGCCGTTCTGCAACAAGCTCCCCGCATTAACAACAGAATCAGAAAAATTTAATGAGCATCGCAGCGTAATTTGCAGTATTACATAGCTCTATACGTATTCAGTTTACGCATTTTATACTAGTTGGATGTATAGGTTATCATGTAAGGGGCGAAGCGATGTCAGCTTATCGTTTGAGGGCCGATATCATCAATGTCACGAGTGAGCGCAGCGAACGAGGAACACTTACAGAATGATATCGTCCTGAAAGCGATAAAACTGATATCGCCTAGTCCCAGGGTGGATTTCATGTAGTAAATTCCGGAGAAATCCGGCGTGAGTTTGTAATCGTTCGCAGCGTACTGGTGTACATCTTTCACTCTTGCCCTTCGGGCAGCGTGTTGGCCTAGGGCGTAAAATACTGAGACATTTCTGCAAAGTTTATCCTTTGATAGCTTGAATTTTTCTGTTGAATGCAACATTACAGGCTTACGAATACATAGCATTTCATTTCGACGCTTTTACGTAAGATTCTGCACATGCGTGAAAAAGGGCTCCGCCTTTGAAACGGCTGTTCGGCGCATGATTGCAAACAGCACGGCGTACCTCCGGCGTGTCTACTACAAGAAATCCACCCTGGGCCTAGTCCCGATAAACTATTTATTACATACTTGGTCAGCGTCCCAAAGTTAGCAATAAATATAGCGGGACAAAAACCGATATCAGTGACAAAATGGTTTTTCTGTCACCCTTTTATCGCTGTGAGAAAGGTACAAGTATGCGGCAAAGCCGTAGAGGTAGTCATATGAAGGCCGTCATTCCATCTCAACTGCTGTCTGCGTAATAATGTACTATACTTACTGCGTTGTAGAGCCCACAAAACTAATGCTTATTTCGTATCGTTTTTGGCCACGCCTAAACAAAACAACCTCACAAACCGGAGCGACCTGAAAAGTATAACAGTTGCAAACAAGTGTGTGGAAACAAGTACGTTTTGAAACGTTACGTTTTGGAGGGTACAATATGCAAGTGAGAGTTTTGATATTGCTTCAGGATTTTTTCAGATTTACCAAATTTTTGAAATAATTGAATGAAATGAGACAAACAGTGAATTACTGGTCATTGCTATACATCCGCCTGGACGAATAACGCGTCCTCAATACGTCTGGTGTAAAAACGGAACAAACTCTCTTGGCATTTAGCTGCCATCGCTCAGCGATAGGCGCTCTTCCGCGTTTTTTTCCTCGTTTATCGGAGAAGAAAAAATCCTGGCAATACAACTAGTGGCCGTGCTTTAAGAGTTTGCTAACTTCTGTACTAAGGCGAGTACACAGGCCTATAATCAAAAGGACACGTTCAGCGATTTGGTTGCATTCATGTACACTATTAAGACAGCGAATAAACTAGCTGAGTCAAATATCTGCCCTAAATCAAACAGCTTACTATGTATTAATGCTGGAAATCTTACCAATGGTATCCATACTTTCGACGTCACGACTCTTTATTCTCTGTCTCGGAGCACATGCGGTAACTTGCATTCTTTGACAATTGACATTCCGCCCGTCATCCTGCCATGTGTGGCCATGTTGCTATGTTTTTTGTTTGCATGATGGCAGTCTCGTACCCAGGGGCTATTGTTTACCCGGGCATCGCGCGCGACGCGTGATTCTGCTAACAGAACCGGATGATGCTTCATCTTGCAACGGTTTTGGGTGTCCTCCTAACCCTGTTCTGAATGTTGATATTATGAATGCTGCCCTGATCCTAACCCTGTCCTGACCCCGGTAGATCTACTAACGTAGCTGTGAGATGAGCTAGATCGACAGGTCGACGCCATGCCCATTGATGGGCACTAGGGTTGCCAGTTTGGTTGAATAAATTAGCCAAGTACCTTCACTGGTGCCAACAAGAAAAAAAGAAAACAAAAGGTCATAGCAATTAAAACAAAGAGCATTGAATACAGAGTTTAGCTAATATGTTCAGTGAATCTGGAAATTTTAGTAATTGGGCATGGCCTCAACGGCTTGACCTGTATTGTACGGTGGTTTGGTGTGGTGGATGTCCGCTGCTTTTATGGCCGATTACAGACAACTTCCTTATACAGAGTGTACAAAAAAAGTAATCGAACTTCACCGCTTTATTGTACGGAATTTACTTGGCGTGTTAACGAAATTTTTGCGTATTCGGAAAGATCAGCCTTTCGTTGTGGTTGAATGACACGTTTGTCATGCAAAATGGAGAAAAAAGGAGCAAATACGAGTTTGATAAAAACTGTTAGACGGAATCGCATATTTCCACAATTGAGAATGTGGTCTAAAACCATTGAAAATTAACTTCCTTCTGGACCGTTAAGTTGATGGATTGCGCTTCAGTAAAACACCTGCATATGCATAATTATTACCAAGCAGAAGTAAATTTCAAACATTGAATAAATGCAAACATGGTCCAATTGGCGACAGAAAAACGAACGTTTATCATTAAAACATTTTTGGAAACAAGAAGTTTGCAAAGGAGTCTGAGACGGTAGTTACGTTGAAAGCATCGGAGCAGATCTTGAAAGTCTTGAATATAAATAATTTTCCGGCAATAAACATGTCGTAAGACCAGATTGCAAGCTGTGACACGCTCATGATAAACTGCTTTTTCTTTTTATTATGCACTACTTTAATTAAGCAATGCGACTCCGATCAACAATTTTATCGATCAACCTCGTATTTGCTCATTTTTTCTCCATTTGGTATGAAAATCATTTCATTCAGCAGCTAAAAGCGTGATCTTTCTGAATACGCAAAGTTTCGTTCAGCCGCCGAGTAATCCACAATAACGCCCAGAAGCTCAATTACGTTTTTCTCTGACACACACTGCATAAATATAAGTCAACTTGCAATATCTCGTTTCCTATAAATGACATATATTACTTTATAATTTTTACATTTATCTACCTAGCGAATAAAAAGTAGGGTTCGAAGGCCGTTGCTGACAGGATTGCCAGATTCGCTGAAAAAATAAGCCAAACTCTGAATTCACCTTTGTTGTCTTTGAGTTATATAGCCTTTTGTTCTCTTTGTTTTCTTGCTGGCACTGATGAAAGTATTTTGCTTGTATATTCAGCAATTTAGCAACCTGTTACTGAGACCTCTGGAAAATATTTTTGCAGTACGGACTACCATCCGTTAAGGCTGTTTCCCACTTCAACTGTACCGTATTTCTTTGTCTTTAAGTCAGTAGCTATGCTCTGGTGCTCACGAAACAAAGAGATCTACTACGGTACAGTTGAAGTGGAAAACGACCTTTAAGCCTGGTTCTCATATGTCGCTGATGGTCGGCGATCAATGCTCTTGCGACTATTGTTCTTCACCATTAACGGATAAAATTATTACCCCTAGACAAAAGATTTTACGCCGAAGCGATCAAGAACAATGAAAATCATCGATCATGGGCATATGAGAATCAGGCTTTAAAGCCAGCTTTCCACTTCAACCGTATCGTGGCGTACCGTAGCGTATTTCTTTGTTTTAAAGTCATTTGTTATGCTCTAGTGCTCACCAAACAAAGCGATACGCTACGTTACGCTACGGTACGGGCGAAGTGGAAAACCGGCTTAAGAGGCATCCAATTTTTCATGTAGGTACGTATATCAAAACATCTGTATTAAATTCTGTCGACAGTTGTGCTGAGCGCGTGTAATTCGGATCTGTCATGCGTTCGGGAGCCATCTTGGCATGTGATATTCCAGATACAGAAGGCGGCACTAATTCTCCCAGAAGTCCGACTTTTGCATGTCGTGGGCCTGTTAACGTTACAGTTGCTTCAAGAAGCCAGAGGCGTAGCTATGAATTTTGAGCACGAGGGGCCAGCAAAAATCTTGATGGGGTCAAGCCGACGGTGTGACGCGAGACAAAGTTCGCGGAAAGAATTCTGTGCAGTGGTGTTAGGCATCGCGGCGGGGCACAATGATTTGTCGACGCATGTGACGTTTCAGGTCTCTCACTTTACAACCACAGTGGCCTCAGCGACTAATTAGCATACCTCAGCATATTGAACCTTAAGAAAGGAACTTAGGGTCCAAACAGGCCAGTAAAGTTGCGTGCCACAAATCAGTAAACAAAATTTCATGTGTCACACTAATGCGCTGCAACGGGCACACGCGACATATTCTTTGCGATATTGTCAGCATGGAGCTAGCTATCTAATCGAGGATTTACTTAGTTTTACAGGAAAAAATTCTCATGCGGGACCCAAAATTTTACCAAAGGGGTCCACACCTTGCCTTAGCTACGCCTCTGCAAGTAGCGTTTCGTATTGGATATACTTCCCATGAAACATAAAATTAATCCTTTTGGCCAAGTGTTGACAGTTAGTTGATTATGACCACGTTTGCGAAAAAAACCTTCTGCTAAACATACAGTGTCAAAGTGCCACCAACATCAATTTTGATCAATCTATCGAAAACAATGAAAATCTTGTATACTATGGCTTGTTTGGAATCACGTGATTTTTTAACGAAATGACGGGCAGTCAACAATTTTGTTGACCATTTTTCCCTTTTGAGTGGCGTGTACTACAATGAATTAAAAAGGGATCAAACATTTGTGTCTTAAACTGTCGTTGAAGTTAGCTGAAAAGTATTTAAAGGTCACTTTGATATACTTGCCCGTCATCTAAAATCTCAAAATCACATGATTGAAAACAACCTACTAGAGTTTAGGGCTTTGAGGTATCACGCATGTATCTAAAAAGTGCTGGTCATAATTAAAAACTTCACAGTTTAATTTCAAGATAGCGCAAAATATCAAAGCTCGAGCGCGGAAAGCATCATGGTTGATAAGGTTCGTTCTCGTTGAACGCCGATTTTTAACCGTATCGTAGCGTATCGTGGCGTACCGTAGCGTATTTCTTTGTTCTAAAGTCACTAGCTTTGCTATCGTGCCCAGGAAACAAAGAAACGCTGTATACGCTAGGATACCGCCTAAGGCTCACATTTTACATCATCTTTTAAGCCATTCTTTTTTTCCTCTTCTTCAACAACCTTCAACATGTCCTCAAGAGCTGTCCTCAAGTCAGACTCGTTAGTGCTTTCGGAAAGATCCGGCAGCGACAAGTATTGGTCGTCGTCGTCGTCGTGAAGTTCAAAGTTCACTTGCGAACAATGAACTGTTTGCGAAGCATGTTCGCTATCTTCAGTTTCGCCATTGACGTAATTTGCCGCGGGATAACTGGATTTAACGGCTTCCTTCTCCTGCAGTACTCTCGGTCGAGATCCCTTCCTATGTTCACGAACACTCTGAAAATGCTGTTCACGCACGGCACCGTATATTGCTAGTCCAATCTCTTTGAGTGCCACATCCGTATCGCACCAAAGAACAAAACATTCCACTTTCGCCGGTATTTTCTCCATGTGATGATTAAATGCAAGCAATTGAACATCTGATTTCATAAACGTGCCATAAGATAGCTTATGTATCGGTAAAACGTTTTCTACTGCTCTCTTGTGTTTCTCTTTCAAGTGAAGTCCATCTTGCATCACACGCAGCGTAACTTTCGGCAAAGATCTTTCTTTGCCCTTGACTATAGTATCACCAATGAGAAGTCGTATAGCTTCCCGAATTCGTTTCTTGTCTGGCTCCACTAGCACCGTGCTGCCGAAGAAGCGCACTTCAAAACTCCGTTGTTCGGTAATCTTTTGCAAGCCACACTCTAAACCAAGTTTTCGTTTGATCATCTTATCTTTGTAAACGTTCTCGCTTTCCTATTAAAACACGAAACAGTATCATGTAATAGTTATTGTTTTTGTTACTGTAGACCGCCTGTAATATTATGCGTTTCCCTATAAAATAGAATTAATCTCCATCTCCAATTATCATATCATCGCCTGCCGAATTGCAGCATTTTTATTGGTAGGTGACGATAAATAAATGCCCGGCTGCTTTCACACCTGCTTTACCTTTGGCTTGAGCAACGAAAAACTTCAGTCATGATGCAAGGTGCGCAGCAACAACTAAGAAATTATACTGCAGCCCGCCACTTTGTGTCCACGTTATGCGACGACATCTTTGTAGATGGCCCGAATGACGACATGCTAAAAATACCCAAATTATCGATTCTTTTGTTCCGTGCACTTGAGTGAATTTCCTGCTCATCAATTTTCTCTTTCAGCGTAGTTTCAGGTGTTGAAAATGGCTTGCTTTGCGTGATGCTAAGCAGCCGACAACAGAAAGAATGAAATATGTAGTACAGTGTAATCAGGATTTGCGCAGGTATTGAGTGACTAGAATATTTATTCATGAAAACACCATTACAGGAGTATAAAAAAAACATTTATTCATAAAAACACGGAACACCATTACAGGAGTATATGAAAATCTAAGAACTAACATTTGAATAAACAGTT
>JAODVQ020512925.1:0-25420 GCA_025400075.2 Phenganax stokvisi
TGACCGCCCACCAGATGGAATCGAATATGTTACGGTAAAGTTCTGGCTGCGATTTGCGCTCAACTTCATAAATCAGGAAGGCGAAGCTGATGATGAATATAGCGGCGACGCTGCCGAAAAGCGTCGCCTCCGCGACCACCGATTTCAGCGCCACTTTGTATCGGTCAATCGCGTTTGTGTAGCGCGTCACTTTCAACAGGCGCAGGATGCGCAGTACCCGCAGCAGCCGCAGCACGCGCAAGCTGGCGGCCACGTGTATCAGCAGCGGCAGCAAGGCGACAAGATCAATGAGGCCGTAGAAACTGGTGATATAGGCGCGTTTGTTCTCCGCTGTCAAAATACGCAGGACATATTCAATGACGAAGATTACGGACAGGGTGACATCCGCTAGGAACAGCAGGTGTATCCAGTTGTCGGGAAGGGAAAAGGTTTCCAAGGCCATGATCGCGATTGAGGCGAATACCGCGAGGCTGATCGCTATTTCCAAGCGCGCGTTATTCTTGAAAATCACTGATTTTGCTCCAAAGGTGTTGTCAATCAAGTTTCGCTCATTCCCGCAGCAGTATTTGCAAGATCTCGCCGCTGTTGATGTCAACCGTGAACAGCCGCCCGTCCGGCGCCTGCACAATGCCATTGCTGGCGCGCAAGGCGCTCTGCTCCGCCGGCAGCCCCTCGCTCAGCAGCGTCACGGTCTCGTAGCGGCCATCGCCGTCCGCGTCCCGCAACTGGCTGAGCTCGCCGTCGTGCAGCAGCAGCAAGCTGGCGCCCCGTACGAACATGCCCGACACTTGTCCCAGCGCCTCTTGCTCGTCCGCGAAGATCAGCGCCGTCTCCTCCGCCAGCCCGTCGCCGTCGGCATCGCGCAGCCGATAGACCTCGCCGGCGCGCGTGGCGGCCAGCAGCTGGCCATCGGCGTCAAAGGCCAGGGCGGCGATGATGTTGAGCCGGTCGCTGTCGATCGGCGCCGCGCCGTAGACGACCGCGTCGGCGGCGCTGGCGCTGAAATCGGGGCTGACGGTCGGCAGTGCAGTCGGCGCGGCAGCCGTTTCCAGCGCCCTCAAGGTCGCGGCGGAGCGGGTGGCGCGCTGCAACTGCGCCCCCGCCGTCGCTTGATAAGCCGCCAGGGTGGCCCGGGCATCGGCGGCCGGTCCCTCCGCATTGGCGGTACGCGCGCTGTCGGCAGCGGAGGTCTGGCTGGCCATCTGCTGACGCAACTCCATGGCGCTGCAGGCGGTCAGCAGCCAGGCCAGGCTGAAAACGGCAATCAGGCGCGCCGCCAGGGAATGTCCTGCGTTCGCTTTCACGCCGACAAGTATAACGCTTTTGCGACAGATCAAACCGGTGCGGCGGCCGTCGCGATGAAGACAACGATGAAAGCCAGGAAGGCGGCCAGTACACCGAAAGAGACCGCCGGCTTGATGCTCTCGCGCTGGCTGGCGGCGGAAACAGTGGCGTCGCGCTGGCGCATCATCCCCTCCGCCAGCTGATGGGCCAGCCAACTCATGCCTGCGCCGGTCGCGATGATGGCCGCGACATAGGCCAGGCCATCTGTATGGGGCAGCTCATACAGGCTGCGAATTACGGGCAAGTTCAGGATCATGGCGGCGATGACGGCGATGGCGGCGCCGCGCCAGTTCGGCTCGGTCTTGCGGATCGCGCTGCAATACCAGGCCCAAATGTCGATGGCGAGCAGGGGCGGCAAAGCGGCGATCCAGGCGGCGACTTGCAGCATCTCCGCGTCAAACAGGCGTATCAAGACCAGGCGAATGAGCAAAGCCAGCAGCCCGGCGGCGGTCGCCGCGCCGGCGCAGCGGGTGACGCGCGTGGCCACCACGCCCACAAAGGCGACACATGCGGTCAGGTTGGCCGCCAGCAGCCATTCGGGGCGGTACAAGTCAATCGGACTAAAGGTAACGCCGACAATGGCCGCGTCCCAGTCGATCAACATGAGCTGCAGCCAAAGCATCTGCATGGCCGCCAGCATCAGCAGCGACAAGCTGTCGCCCAGCCGCAGCTTGAAAATGACACGCCAGTCATGCCGCCGCCAGGTCGATACGTGCAGCTCCAGCGCCAGCAACTGGGTCAAGATAAAGCTGATCAGCAGAATCAGATGCGGTACGCTCCAAGCCGTGATGTCTTCGCCGAAGATCAAGTGCCAGACCGGATCAGCCGGCAAGGCGTAGAGCAGAAAGGCCGCATTCAGGATGAGCAGCCCGACCATGGTATTGGCGCGAAATCTTTGCTGAAAATTGCCGCGCAATTGGCGATTGAGATAGCGCAGCGCCCAAAAGCCGCAAGCGCTGGCCGTGGCGAAGCCGAAATAGATCAGCAAATGCGGGTGCCATAACAAGTCTTCGCCAAAAGGAATGCCAAATGCGCGATGCCACACCTCGTCCCAGACGCCGCCGACGACCGTGGCGAAGCCGCCGAAAGCCAGTAGCAGCGCCAGGAGCTCCCGCGCCCGGAAGGTCAGGGCGTCCGTCTGCGGCTGGCGCAGACCGGGCGCCAAGGGGCGAACCAGCAAGTGCCAAAAGGCCAATACGAAGGCGCAAATGACCAGCAAGAAGATGGCGCTCTGCGCCCAGAAGGCGCCGGCGCTCACATCAGCGGGGATGCCGCCCCAGATGGCAAAGGCCACGAAGAGGCCGACGCCGGCCGCAACGGCGATAATCCAGGGCAGTCGTTGACTGAACGTGGGCATGATGCGCTCCGGGGAACCTCTGCGTACGCTGCGCTTAGCTTACCACAGCGGCTGGCGGAATTGACATAACGCTCCAGTTGACTACCCGTGGCAACTCTTCTGGCAAATCTTGTGCAATCGAATATAGATTAGGTACCACATTGTATCGAGTAATTTGGTCATTTCGCAGAAGCGCGCTTACATCTCTACTCCCAGAATATACATACATCGCCTCCACAAGCGCCGTCTTCCCAGTGTTGTTCTTCCCCGCAATCAGATTCACCCGGACCAGATCGTTGATCTGCAAGTCCTTGAAACAGCGGAAATTCTTCACCCGAAAACTCTTGTACATATCGCGCCTTCCCACGCAACACGCCTCGTTCGCCATCATTATACATCTCAGCGCCGCCGAATTTCAGTGCTACAATGCCCGCCATGAGTACCATCCTCGCCATCGAAACCTCTTGCGACGAGACCGCCGCCGCCGTCATCCGCGCCGGCCGCGCCATACGCTCCAACGTGGTCGCCTCGCAGATTGACCTGCACGCCCCCTACGGCGGGGTCTACCCTGAGCTAGCGTCACGCGCTCACGCCGAGGTCATCAGCGCGGTGGTCGCGCAGGCCATGACAGAAGCCGATGTGGACTACGCCGATCTGGACGCCCTGGCGGTGACGCAGGGTCCCGGGCTGGTCGGCTCGCTGCTGGTGGGCATCAACTTCGCCAAGGGGCTGGCGCTGGCGACCGGCTTGCCGCTGCTGGGCATCAACCACCTGGAAGGGCATATCTACTCGCTGTGGCTGGCGCCCGATTTCGACCGGCCGAGCTTCCCGCTGCTGGCCCTGATCGTCTCCGGCGGGCATAGCGAACTGGCGCTGATGACGCGGCACGGCGTTTATCAGCGGCTGGGCGGGACGATTGACGATGCGGCCGGCGAAGCCTTTGACAAGGTCGGGCGTTTGCTGGGTTTGCCCTTTCCCGGCGGCCCGGCGATAGAATCAGCAGCCCGCAGCGGCGACGCGAGCGCCTATCGCTTTCCCCGCGCCAAGACCGACGGCCCGTATGATTTCAGCTTCAGCGGCTTGAAAACGGCGGTCATGCGGGCGGTGACGGTGCAGCCGACGGGACGCCGCAACTCGCGTCGCCGCGGCGCCGAGCGGGAAGCGCCGCTGCGCGACGACGTCAATATCGCCGATGTCGCGGCGGCCTTCCAGGAGGCTCTGACGGATGCGCTGGTCGCTGTGACTTGCCGGGCCGCGCGAGATTTTGACGCGCGGCAGGTTCTGCTCGCCGGCGGTGTCAGCGCCAATGCGCTGCTGCGCGAGAAGTTGGCCGCTGCGCTAAATCTGCCGCTGGTTGTGCCGCCGCTGCCGCTCTGCACCGACAACGCCGCCATGATCGGCGCGGCCGCGCACTTCCGCTTGCGCGCCGGCTTCCGCAGTTCGCTGGATTTCGAGGCCCGCGCCAGCTGGCGCTTAAGCGAGGACCTGTATGCCGACAGCCTCAGCCACGTCTGAGCCCGCTGGTATCCTCAGCCGCCCGCCGCGCAGATTCGCCCGCGCCGCTGTACAATCGTCAGTTGCGATAGACGCCAGGTGCAAAACAGACCATGACAGAACTGAAAATCGGCATCATCGGCGCCGGCGCGGCCGGTTTGGCAGCCGCCTGGGACTTCGCCCGCGCCGGGCACAAGGTCACCATTTACGAGGCGGCTGACCGCGTCGGCGGCTTGGCGGCCGGCTTCAAAGACGACAGCTGGGACTGGACGCTGGAGAAGTTCTACCACCACTGGTTCGCCAGCGACCACGATATTCTGGGCTTGGCGGAAGAGATGGGCATGCGCCACAAGGTCGTCTTCCCGCGCCCCAAGACCAGCTACTGGGTCGACGGCAAGCCGGTGCGCAGCGAGATTTCGCCCTCGGCGATCTTCCTGCCGCTCTCGCTGATGTCTACCTTGCGCATGGGCCTGGCCGGCCTGGCCATCAAGTTCGCGCCGCGCTGGCAACCCTTCGAGCGCGTCACCGCCGACGCCTGGATGCGCCGCTGGATGGGCGCCGAGGCGTATGAGAAATTCTTCAAGCCGCTGCTGATCGGCAAATTCGCCGAGCAATACGATCAAGTGCCGATGTCATTCATGTGGGCGCGCATCGTCAAGCGCACGCTCAAGCTGGGCGCCTACACCGGCGGCTTCCAAGCCTTCCTGGACGAACTGGCGGGACAGCTGCGAGCGGGCGGCGCGACGATTCATTTGAGCGCGCCGGTCGAAGAAATCTGCCTGCGAGAGGGAAAACCGGCGCTGCGAATCGGCGGCCAGTTGCGGGGCTTCGACCGCGCGCTCAGCACGACATCGCCGCGGCTGCTGCTGCGTATGACGCCGGGCTTGCGCGCTACGGCCTACGGCGATCAAGTGGCGGCGCTGAAAAGCATCGGCGGGCTCTGCGTCGTCTTTGCCCTCAAACAGCCGCTGATGCCGGACGATACCTACTGGCTCAATCTGCCGGCGACAACGGCGGACAAAACTCGGTCGGACTTCCCTTTTCTGGCGCTGGTGGAACACACCAACTATATCTCGCGCGAACATTACGGCGGCGACCATATCGTCTATTGCGGCGACTACGTGCCGCCGGATCACGAGTACTTTCAGCTGAGCGAAGACGAACTGGTCGAGCGCTTCCTGCCCGCGCTGACGAAGATCAACCCGGCTTTTCAGCGCGCCTGGATACGCAAACGCTGGGTCTGGCGCGCCGCTTACGCGCAGCCCGTGCCGACCTTGAACCACAGCCGCAAGCTTCCCCCGCTGCGGACGCCCCTGCCCGGCCTTTACTGGGCCAGCATGTCGCAGGTATATCCCTGGGATCGCGGGACGAATTACGCCGTCGAGATCGGCCGCCGCGCGGCGCGACAGGCCCTTGGCAGCGGTTAAGCGCAGCCGCATTGCCGAGCGGGCTGTGCCGGCGGCGCACCCTGCCATCGTTGCGCAATTGCAGTATACTCAGCATACGGGACGCATATCGCAGAAGGCCGCCGCTTTGCCCCCGCCGTGGGCCCGTCTCCGCCGGCTTGGGCCCACTGGAAAATCGAGCTTATGGTTTCATTTTGAGATATTGTATTATTAGGCAGAGTAGCGACCCGCTGTCGCAACAGCGTCTGAGGGTATTCGGGGCAGTGCGGCTGAGGGCGCTTCTGCAAGGTTCATCAAGGTGAGTTTCAGCGTGTCAGAAACACAGACCGGCGCGACCAATTTAATCGCCGAGCTGCGGCAGCTTGAGGGCTTGATCGACCAGGTAAGCTCGACTGTCGAGTCGCAGCGGGAATTGCTGCTAAAGCGGCGGCTGGCGATGCCGCCCACAATCTTGCAGAAGCTGGACGCCTTGCAGCAAGATTTCACCCGCCTCGAAGACAATGTGGTGGGCGAGCAGACCGAATTGCAGCAATTGCGCGCCCTTTCGGACATGTCCACGCGCATCACCAATTCGCTCGATGTCGATACCGTCTTGCAGGAAACCATGGAGCTGGTCATCGTGCTGACACAGGCGGAGCGCGGCTACATCATTCTCCGCAACAAGGACAGCGGCGAGCTCGAGTTTCGTATCAGCAGCCAGGGCGGCCTGCTCGGGCCCGGCATGGACAGCGGCGGCGCCCCGCAGATCAGCATGACCGTGGTCAACCAAGTCATCAAGACCGGCGAGCCGCTTCTGGCCGATAACGCCTTCCAGGACGAGCGCCTGTCCAGCACTGAAAGCATCATCAATTTTGTACTGCGATCGGTGCTTTGCGTGCCGCTGAAATACAAAGATCAGACCACCGGCGTCGTTTATGTGGACAATCGCCTGGTTTCGGGCATATTCACCGAGCGTGAACTGAACCTGATGCTGGCCTTCGCCAACACCGCGGCGGTCGCCATCGCCAACGCGCGCATGTATAGCCGCGCCGAACAAATCCTGGTCGAGATCACGCGTGTCAAAGACCTGATGGACAACATCTTTTCTTCGGTAGGCAGCGGCATCATCGCCGTCGATTCCAATGACCTGGTGCATACCTTCAATCGCGCGGCGGGCGAAATCCTGGATGTCATGCCGGATGCGGCGGTCGGCTTCGAAGTGGACCACTTGATCAAAAACACCGCCCTGCAGTTGGCGGACCATCTGGCGCTGGTCAAAGCAAAGAATATGGATCACTCGCTGGAACTGAACGCGGATCTGCCTGACGGCGGCCAGATCGCCCTGGCGCTCTCACTGTCGCCTTTGAAGGACGGCAATGATAATACGCAAGGCGTTACGCTGGTGATGGACGATGTCACCCATTTGGTTGAGCACGAGTCAACCATCCGCGAGATGAAGCGCATCTTGCCGGAAGGCATGGTGGACCAGATCAACGAAATCGCCAATATCGAGATGGGTGGCGTCCGCCGGCAAGTCACTTGCCTTTTCGCCGATGTGCGCCCCTGGACGACCCTGCCCGATGTGGCAGCCAGCGAAAAACTGAGAATCCTCAACCAGTACCAAGCGGTGGCGACCGCCTGCATCCACGAATGCGGCGGCATCATCGACAAATACATGGGCAACGAGGTGATGGCGCTGTTCAACACCCAACTCAATCCGCAGCAAAATCACGCCCAACGGGCGCTCGATTGCGCCTTGCTCATGCGCGATCATTTCGTTGACCTCTACCGCGAAATGGGCATTGATCCCCAGCCGCACTATTACAACATCGGCATGTATACCGGCGTGGCCACCCTGGGCAATGTCGGCAGTTTTCAGCGGCGCGAATTCACCGCCCTGGGCCACAGCATCAACACCGCCAAGCGCGTACAGGAAAACGCCGCCCCCGGCAGCATCACCATCGTGCAAGAGACGCTTGACCATTTGAATCACAATCACAGCTTGCAGCTTGACTTTGAATTCCGCCCCCGTGAACTCATCTACGGCAAGGGGCTTTCCGAGGGCAAGCAAGCCTACGAGGTCTTTCGAAAGCGATGAGTCAAGAAATCCGCGCGGGTGGATTCAGCGGCATTCAAGCCGATGTGCGCGGCTTGAAAGCGCGCGCCGACGAAATCAAAAACCTGCTGGAGCAGCAGCAAGAGCTGCTGCGCCGCCGCGGCATCAACCTGCCGCCCAACGCCATTGACCGTTTGTGGTCCGTCCGCTCCAGCATTGACAAGCTGTCGGTGGGCCTGGTCGATACGCATATGCAGCTGCAGCAACTGCGCCGCCTGGCGGAAACAACGGCGCTGATCAACTCGCCGCAGGAGACCGACCAGGTGCTCAACCAGGTGATGGAAACCGTGATCCAGCTCACGCAGGCGGAGCGCGGTTATATCGTGCTGAAGAACCCGGCGACCGGCGAACTTGAGTTCAAAGTGGCGCGCGGGCTCAGCGCGGAAGAGACGGCCGCCGGCGGGCGCATCGTCAGTTGGTCGGTCATCAACCTGGTAGCCGAAAGCGGCGAACCCCTGCTGACGGTGGATGCCGGCGCGGACGAGCAATTCAGCCACAGCGAGAGCATCGCCGGCTTTAACTTGCTCAGCATATTGGCGGTGCCGCTGAAAGCGCGCGATGAAGTGATCGGCGTGGCCTACTGCGACAACCGCGTCATGGCGGGCTTGTTCAAGGAAAACGAGCTCGGGCTCTTGACCAGCTTCGGCCAGCAGGCGGCCGTCGCCATCGAGAATGCGCGCCTGTTTGAGGACATCCGCGCGCAGATGAGGCTGATCGAGGAGATGCAGGTTCGCCTGTCCAATATCTTCGCCTCGATCGGCTCCGGCGTTATCACCGTGAACGATGAGAATCGCATCATCGTTTGCAACGAAGCGGCCGAGAAAATCACCGGCGCCAGTAACCAAAATGCCATCGGCGTCTCCCTGCGTGATGTGCTGCCGCACGTCACGGAAGGTTTCTTTGAATATATCGACCAGGTCCGGCGCGAGCGCAGTCAGCACATTTGGGCCGAACGCTTTGAGCATCACGGGCGGCAGACCTATTGGCAAGTGGTGGCCAGCCCGCTGCGCGGCGACGATGAAGCCAGCCGCGGCGTGGCGCTGGTGATTGATGATCTCACCGAGCGCAAGGAGCAGGAAGAACAGCGCCGGCTGCTGGGCACCTTTATTCCCGACGCGCTGCTGCGGAATATCGGCTCAATCAGCGAGCTGGATACCAGCCCGGCCGAGCATACCATTACGGCTATGTTCGCTGATATGCGCGGCTTCACTGCCTTCAGCGAGACCTTGCAGCCGGAAGATCTGATGCGAATCGTCAACCGATATCTCGGCGCCGCCAGCGATGCCATCACCGCGCACGACGGCATTGTCGATCAATACTTGGGCGATGCCATCACCGCGCTGTGGAATACTCAGCTCAACCATCAAGAGGATCACGCCTTGCGCGCGTTGGGCGCCGCTTGCGCAATTCTTGCCGATGTGCACGCCCTGCACGAAGTGCTGCACGTCGATGAGCAACTGCATTTCGGCATAGGCATTCACACCGGGCACTCGGTGCTGGGTATGGTGGGCGGCGCCAACCGCATCGAATTCGCCGCGCTCGGTGAAGCGCCCGATGTCGGCAAATTCCTGCAGGAAAACGCCGAGCCCGGCGAAATTATCATCAGCGCCGCAACCTACGACCTGGTCAAAGACGAATTCGAGGCTGAGGCGATAGCCGCGCGCAAAATGCGGCCGGGTTATGAAGCCTACGCGACTATGTATCGCGTCAGACCGCGTCTGCCCGCCAGCAACGGCGCCGACCGCGCGCTGGGTTAAGCCGTTCGCTGGCGCTGAGATGGGACCGGCCACATGAAACCCGCGCCGCCCAATCCACTGTTTGCGGTTGGCGTCATAGTCGGATTGACGCTGGGCGTATTCTTCGGCATCAGCATGGGCAATGTAGCCTACGGTATGCCGATCGGCGCATTGCTGGGCCTCATCCTTGGCGCAATCATGAGCCGGGCGGGCAACGATCAGCAGTAACTAATGCACAGCGAAACCGACGCCTTCCCCGCGACCGAATCGTTCGCAATGCGCGCTGGCAGGCGCATCTGCTAGAATATGTCTGAATCCGGGTGGATGATTGATGGTTCGCCGGCGCAACAGACGATCTCTGGAATAGACGAAGCAGGACGATGCGAATCGACAGCGTACACAGCGCGCGACCGAGCTTCTACAAGCCACTGATCCTGGCTTTGCTGCTGGTCTTCTTCCTGGCGGCGACCGGCTACCAGGCGATCAGCAGCGGCATTGATTACACGCTCGTGGTTGGGGTTTTCGCCACGCGCTTCCTGGGCATCTTCGTCGAAGCGGCGCCTTTTTTGCTGCTCGGTTCGATCACCGCCGGGTTGATCGAAGCCTTCGTCAAGGCCGACGATATCTGGCGCTTAGCGCCCCGCAACCGACTGGCGGCGACGGTCATGGGCGCATTCCTGGGCTTGGTCTTTCCGGTCTGCGAATGTGGCGTCGTCCCGGTGACGCGCCGCCTCTTCAACAAGGGCCTGCCAGTTTCTCTGGGCGTGGCCTTCTTGCTGGCGGCGCCATTCATGAACCCCATCGTCTTCGCCAGCACTTATATCGCCTTCGGTTTCGGTCCCGTCTTCATCGGCCGCATCGCCATCACGATACTGGTCGCGGTCATTGTCGGCTTGGTCATCGGCACATTTGCCAGGCCAAACGCTGTGCTCAAGCCTGTCGCGCAGGAGCAGCATCATTCGCATGAACATCAGGCGCCGGCGCGGGCCAAGCTGCTGCAAGCCTTGCAGATCGCCGCGGATGAATTCTTTGAGATGGGGCGCTTTCTCATTCTCGGCTCAGCACTGGCCGCCCTGATGCAAACACTCGTGCCGCAGGAAAGCCTGCTGGCGCTGGGCGCCGGCTCGGTACTCTCCGTGCTGTTCATGCAAGTATTGGCCTATATTCTCAGCGTTTGCTCGACCGTGGATAGTTTCCTGGCGCTGGCATTCGTCAATACCTTCACCACCGGCGCCATCGTCAGCTTCCTGAGCTTCGGCCCGATGGTCGATATCAAGAGCACGCTGATGTTCAGCGGTGTATTCCGCAAACGCATCGTGCTCTATCTCATTTTGCTGCCCTTTATGCTGAATTTCCTGGCGGGGGTATTGCTCAACCTCGCCCTCGGTTATTGATGACGGAGAATGCGCCGATGACAGCGATGAGCCACCATCAACACGACGCCCCGCCGCAATTTGATCGCATCGCCTGGGCGAAGACGACCCTCTTGCTGGGTATGGGACTCTACTTCAGCTGGCTGATCATCAGCGGCAATCTGGCATTTTACATCAATCAACGCTTCGCCTGGCTGGTTGTCGTCGGCGCCGCTGTATTCGTCATGCTGGGGCTGGTTAACATTCACAGCAGCTTGCGCGCCGGCGACGAATGCCAGCATCAGCATTTCCAGATCGGCTGGGATATCTTGCTGATCGTCGCCTTGCCCTTGCTGCTGGCGTTGGTCGTCCCGTCCCGCTCGCTCGGCATTGAAGCGGTGAACGGCGGCATTAGCCTGAGCCCGGTCGGCGTGGCCAGCCAGTCGGCTTTTCAGCGCAGCCCGCTGGACCGCAACATTCTCGACTGGCTGCGTCAATTCGAGCGCGCGTCAGCGCCGGCCGCCTTCGACGGCACGGCCGCCGATGTCATCGGCTTCGTTTATCGTGAGCCGGGCTTCGCTGAGGACAGTTTCATGCTCTCGCGCTTCACCATGAGCTGCTGCGTCGCCGATGCTTTCCCCATCGGCATGCCGGTCAGCGCGCCCGCGGCCTCCGACTATGAGGCCGGCGTCTGGCTGCGCGTTCGCGGCGCGTTGAGGGCGGCGGATTTCGACGCTCAGCTGATGCCCGTGCTTTTCGCCGATTCGATAGAAGTGCCGCGGCAGCCCTACCTCTATCCTTGACCGGCGGGTGACGCTATGAAACTGGACAAGCTCGACTTCGCTGTTTTCATCTTGGTTGCTTTATGTTTGGCGGGCGTCGCCATCGCCGCTTATATCAGCGATCCAGCGCGTCAGGCCATACAGGTCGCCTATCTCTATCCAGCGCTGGGTTCCCCGCAGAATGTCTGGCTCTCCGACATTGACAAGCCCAGCCATCAGCAGCAACTGACCTTCAGCGAGCGCGGCGTGTCCGACTTCGACATCAGCCCCGATGGCCGCTGGCTGGTCTACGCCGAGCATACAGAACGCCGTGGCGTGACCCTGCGCTTGCTGGATTTGCGCAGCGGGAAGATTCGCGATTTGGTCGACTGCGTAACCGTGAGAGCATTGTGCACAGCCCCGGTCTTCAGCCCAAGCGGCGACCTGCTGGCGTACCAGCGCTCGGAATCCCTGGGAACGAGTTTTGGCTTGTCGCGCATTTGGCTGGTCGACATGACTAGCGCGAGCTATGCCACCGTGCCGCTGATAGGCGATACACAGATTGTCGGCCACAGCGCTGTCTGGTCAGGCGACAGTAATATGGTTGGCTTCTATAGCGCAGACTCCTCGCAGCCGGGGATTTTGCTGTACAATCTGGCGCTGTCCGGCGATGATGACGTACAACTGCGTTTTATCCCCTCGTCTTATGGCGTGATGGGTACACTATCGCCCAACGGGCAGCAGGTCATTTTCCCTGATCTCGTATTCCGCGATGGCCAATTCTACGGCCACCTGCAGATTGCCGACCTGGCCGAAAAGGAATTCGCCGCCTTCACCGACTCCAATGGTCCGATCGACGATGTGGCGGCGCAGTTCAGCCCGGATGGTCAGACCGTGGCCATCGCCCGCCGCTACACCGACACGCGCTGGACGCAAGGGCATCAGCTTTACATCAGAGCGGCCAAAAGCGCGGACTGGCAAGCGCTTGCCTACGACCCGGCATACAATACCTCGTATTTCCGCTGGGATGAGAGCGGCGGACGGCTGGTGACGCAGCGCTTCCCGTTTTTCACCGACAAAGCATCCGCTGTGCCGGCGCGCCCTGAGGTTTGGATTCATGATCTGGCCACGGGCGAAAACCGCAAGATCATTGAAGACGCCTATCTGCCTCAATGGGTGGCCAGGTAAAGCCGAGGGGGACTGTCGCGGTTTCTTGAGCGGGTTTACAATGGCAGGCGTCTTTCAGCCAAGACCCGACCGCCAATGCAGATCGACCATCTCTCTTTGACCAATTTTCGCAACTACGCGCGGCTGGAGTTGACCCTGCCCTCGGGTTGCCCCATCCTGCTTTGCGGCGACAATGCCCAAGGCAAAACCAGCGTGCTGGAAGCCATCTATTATTTGTCGACCTCGACATCGCCTTATACCACCAGCGATCGGCAGCTCATTCACTGGCGCACCGAGGGCGATCCCATTCCCTACGCTCGGCTGTCGGCGGAGTTGGGCCTCAGGCCAGGCGCTTATGACAAGCTCGATATCACCTTGATGCTGGATATGAGCAGCGGTTCGCCGCGCTTCAAGAAGTCGGTCAAACACAATAGCGTGGAAAAACGCGTGATGGATGTCATCGGGCTGCTCAACGTCGTGCTGTTCCTGCCCCAGGATTTGTCGCTGGTTGAAGGGGCGCCCGCCGATCGCCGCCGCTTCATGAACGCCACCCTGCAGCAAGTGGACCGCGATTATTTCATGGCGCTGCATGAATACGAGAAGCTCTTGCCCCAGCGCAACGCCCTGCTCAAACGCATCAACGAGAAACGGGCGGGCGCGGTTGAGCTGGAATACTGGGATGAGCAATTGGCGCAGAACGGCGCGGTGATCATTGCCGGCCGGCAGCGCTTTTTGCGCGAGCTGGAGGTCAAGGCGCGCGACAATCATTATGCGCTCACCGGCGGCTTGGAAATGCTCAGCTTGCAATATTTGCCCAGCATCATGCCCCGCGCGGACGGCGATGGCGGGCAACTGTCCTTTGATGTGCTCGGTCTCGATCTCAACCGGCAGTTGGCCCCCGCCGACATCGCGCCGCAATTCAGAGAACAGTTGCTGGCGCGCCGCAACGAAGCCATCCGCCGCGGCGTGACCCTGGCCGGACCGCACCGTGATGAGCTGCGCCTGTTCATCAATGATCGCGATAGCGGCTTGTATGGCAGCCGCGGGCAGGCGCGTACGGCGGTCATGGCGCTGAAGTTCGCCGAGCTGGAGTGGATGCGCGATCAACTGGGCGCTTATCCGCTCTTTCTGCTGGATGAAGTCGTGGCCGAGCTGGATGGCAAGCGCCGCCAATTCTTGCTGGAGCGACTGGACGGGGGCGCGCAGACCTTGCTCACCACGACCGAGCTGGACATCTTCGACTCGGCTTTCCTGCGGCGGGCCCGGGTATATCGCGTCGAGAACGGGCAAATCCAGCTTCCCGATGCATAGTCCCGCTCTGGCGCCGCCGAATGGCAATGAAAACAGGAGAATCAAAATGGCATCGCAAACTGAATTCAGCACGCCCACCGCTACCGAGATCAAAATTGTCCGGCGCTTTGCCGGCAGCCGGGAGCTACTGTGGGCGCTGTGGACGCGGGCGGAGCATTTGCGGCATTGGTGGGGACCTTCGGGCTGGACGACGCCGGTCTGTCAAGTCGACTTCCGCCCGGGCGGCCTCTGGTTCTACTGCATGCAAGATCCCGAAGGCAATCGCTACTGCGGCAAAATGATCTATGGCGAGATTGACGCGCCGCGGCGCTTCACCGGCAGGGATGTGTTCACCGACGAAGACGGCAACCCGGCTGAAGATATGCCAGAAGCCCAGACCAGCTACCATTTCGCCGAAGCCGGCGATGAGACGATCCTGAGCAATATCTCCCGCTACGCCTCAAGCGAGCAGCGCGACTTGGTCATCGAAATGGGCGTCGAAGCCGGAGTCAAAGAGACTCTGGATCGCCTGGATGCCTATATCGCTTCACTGCCGTAAGCGGACTTCCGCGGGCTGTGCCGCCCCTTGCGCCAGCGCAATGACCTGATGCTTCATGCCGGCGGCTGTCTCCAGTGGCGTAATGCTTAAGTCCACCGATAAGCCCGCGCCCGCCGGCAACTCGATCTGCCAATCGACGGCGCGAAAACCGATAATCGCGCCTGCTTCGTTTTCCAAAGCAAGAACCAGCCGAATATCGCGCGCCACCGCGCCGCTGCCATTGCGCAGCGTCGCCAAATAGCGGTAGGTATTGGTCTCCGACTGGTAGCGGCCGATTTCGTCTTCCAGGAGCAGCGCCAGACTTCCTGCGAATACTGGCCGCGCGCCCGCCAAGCCGATCTGCAGAGCCGCATCTTCCAAGCCTGGGTCAAGCATTTGCAGGCGGTATGGCGCCCGGCTGCCGGCCGGCAATATGGGCTGCTCTAAGCTAAAACCGGCCTCCTCATTTTCCGCCCTGTTTTCAGCGCTGAAGCGCGCTTTCAAGCTGACCTCAGACAAGTCGGCTCCCGTTGCGTTGCGCAGGTAACCCAGGCAGGTCAACTGCGGCGAAATTGTCCGATAGCAGCGCGGCGGCGAGATGTCAATTTCGGGCAACTGCGGCTCAGGGGGCAAGATGGTAGCGGCGATCGCTGCTTCCCCGCCCACGCGCCACAGCAACCGCGGGTCGTACATGGTCAACGTCAACTGCGGGAAAAGGGTGGGCGACAGCGCGGGCGTCGGTCGGCGCGGCACACTGCAGGCGATTAGCACAACCATTATCGCCAAAATACAAAGGAAGAGCAGAAGTTCAATCCGCATCGCGCGAGCTATTTCTCATTTTGCTTAACTGGGGCTCGCCCACCCGTATTGTAGACGCTGTTGTCAGCCCGCGCCAAGAAATCCGCTCACAGAATTCTTGTATTGCGCGGCTGCCGTATACGTGGAACCCGATTTCGGCGCGCATAGACCGGCTTGAGCGCGAAAAGGCGGAACATGCGCGACCATATAGTCGCCATAGCTTAGAAATTATGTTCTATAATGTGGCAATTGATAGATGTAGCGAGAGGACTTAACGTGGCTTGGACAACTCCCAAAACTTGGTCCAGCGAGCCCCTGACTTCGTTGGACCTGAACAGCAATGTACGCGATAACCTCAATCATCTGAAGAATCGCCTGGATAGCAGTGCCGGCAAAACCGTCAGCGGCGAAGCGTTCTTGCAGACCACCGCCACCGAATTCGTCGACGTCGATGCGGTCAACTTGTCGCTCACGCTGGCAACGCATGGCGGCGATGTGCTGTTGGGATTCACCGGATCGGCGCAGAGCGGACGGGGCGGCGGATCAGTCTACTTCAATGTGGCCGTTGATAACGTGAATTATGTCGCCGATGACGGCATCCTCTGCGCTCAGGTCAGCGCATCCCTCGACAACAATCGGCACAAGCCGCTTTCCTTTGTCATGTTGATCGCCGGCCTGCGGGCGGGCAGCCATACCTTCAAACTGCGCTGGAAAACAAACAGCGGCAATACCGCGAAGATGGATGTCGTCAGTCTGCATCCCCAATTCTGGGCCAAGGAGATTTAGCTCATGGACATCATCGCTCAGACGAACCTGAATCCCGAGATGTTGAATGCTGTTGCGCGCGCGGCGCTGGGCCAGGCCACTTGCGGGGTATCTGTAGGCGGCGGCCTGTCGCGCATTCATCTATTGAATCACAATCTGCCCGAGCAGCAGCGCGCCAGCGATGTACTCAACCAATTCGGGAGCCTGTCCCTAAACGCTGACCTGTCGAGAATCAGCGCCGGCGCCGCCGACCCGGTCGTCCGCTGCGCCGATGAGCGAATCGCCGCGGACAGCCAGTTGGCTTACCTGGTCTTTCGCGATGGCGCAATCATCGCCAAAGGCAGGTTGGATGTCATCGGAGCTCAAGTATCTCTGACATTGTCAGCGCCGGAAGTTGGGGTTCATGATGTGTTTCTTTATCAACTCGCCGGGCAATTCGCCAGCGGTTCGCTGCGCATCCAGGTGGACGCGGCCTGACCGTTACGTCATTTCCGAATGTAGTAAACAAGAGGAGGATCTATGGACTTCGAGCAAGTTTTTCAAGTGCTGGTGCTGGCGGTGGTGGTCATGGTGTACTGGTGGTCCTATCGCAGCTTCCCACCCAGCGAGACAGCCCGTTTGATCGAGCGCTTGGCTGATGTCAGCCAGCGCACCGAAAGCCGGCTGGACGACTTGTTGGTGGAAGTCGCGCGTTTGCTCAATGAGCTGCGTACGCCGGAAGCCGAGTCGTCGGACCGCTAAGCGCCGGCGAATACACCGGCGTCTTCAGCTGTCGCCGCCGGTGTAAGGGTTGCGGCCGAGCTGGGTATCTTCGCGAATCTTCTGCTGCCACGGTTTCTTGGCGGCGCCTTGATAACCCAGCTCGCGCAGCCGCTCATGCTCCAGCCTTTCCAAGGCTTCGGCGACGGCCTCGAAATCGGCTTTCGGTATCGCCGAGTCACGCCCGTCGTGATGGTAGACGTAACCGACGCCGGCGCACCAGTCGCAGTCCGCGCTCCCCCCCCCGAAGTCGTCGTCAAACCAGCCGAAGCCATCGCAAGAGACGCAACGGATGATGCTCGGTTTCGGCAACGCTGCTTTCTGATTCATGCGCGTTTACTTCTGCAAAATACGTCGAATCGCGCGCCGCCCGTTTGCTAGCACGACGGCGGCGACCATGATACCATGCTGCCATGCTGATGACATCCCAAAAACCCGATCCCCGCCATCGCCTCGCCACGCTTGTCCTTTTCGCCATCACCATCTTGTTTCTGACTATCGTGCAGTCTCGCAATTTTCACGACCGGCCTTACCGACAAGACGAGGCCTGGACCGTGCACTACGCCCTGAGCAATATCGAACGCGTCGGCTTCATACCGCATATCAGTCAGATGTTTCGCCAAGTTCCGCCGGAGAATTTCATCCAGGACACTTGGGTATATTTCTTTGGCCACCACGAAAATATCGTCCGCTTTGGTTCAAAACTGCTGACTATCATCGCCCTGGCGCTGTTCATACGACTGGCTGGCGACCTCTTCGATCTGCAAACGGCTTGGCTGGCGCTCGTCCTGCTCGGCACTTACGCAATCTATGTCTATTTCACTCACGAGGCGCGCCCCTACGCGATACTGGCTTGCGGCGTAATCGGCTTTCAGTGGGCGCTGCTGCGCTTCATACGCAAGCCGAACGCCAGACGCGGGATCCTGGCGCTGTTGCTGGCGGCAGTGCCGACCTATGCGCATCCATTCATGGTCGCGGCACTCGTGGCGCAAGCGATCTGCGTCTTGACCTTCGTCAAGTGGGACCGCGAACTCTATGGCCGCGGCCTGTGGCTGTATGCCCTTATCGCCGCCGCCAGCGGATATCGTGTGTACATCCACTTTGCCGATCGCGGTGGTGTCATTCGCTACAACGTGCATTCTACCTGGGAAGGCGTCTTGACGCTTTATGATAACTTTCGCGCGAATCCGGAAAGTCTGGGCTTGTTGCTCCTGGCCGGCGGCCTCTTGCTTTTCTTGGTCAACCTGTCCCGGGCTTTATACGGCCATTCTGCAGGAACGCCGTGGTCTGCCGCCGAAAACCATGATCGCCCGACAGCGCTTGAGCGGCGCATGCGCTTTCCCCGGCACTGGCGCGCGGGCTGGCTGATCCTCTCCGCGGTCGTCATGTTTGGGCTGCCATTCACCGTCAACGCTTTCGTGCCCAGTATGACCCCCAGAAACTTGCTGATCCTAGCGCCAACGCTGGTCCTGATCGCGGGGATGGCGCTGCGCCAGATGCCGCGCCACCTGCAGCTGCTTGCGCTGCTATTCTTCTGTGTCCCGTTTGTCACCCAATTCCGCGCCTTTGTTGGCAACGCCGGCTATTGGGAAGTGGCGTCGTACCTGGAAGAGCGGCTAGACCCCGCTGAAGATCGCGTGCTCATCGCCGCCGGGCAGTCATGGGAGAGCATCCCAATCATTTACTATTTGCTAGAACGCGCCGGCTTGGGATTAAGCCAACAGGACATCTTTTCCGTAAGCTGGAACAACCCCGCGGAAGATTCATTTGCGCCACCCGGTTTCCTCGCCGAAAATTGGGCCTCTGGCTTGAACCCGGGCGATTGGGAGCGACTGCAAGCCTTCCTCGCCGGCCGCGACCGCGTCTGGGTCATCAAGGGCAACCTCAACCAGGGGGCGCTGAATTTGCTCGCGCGGCTGGAGCGCGAATATACGGTATACACCGTGGTCGATTTCCCCGGCGAATCGTACTATCGCCCCCTGGAAGTACTGGAATATCGCCGCCATCCAGCGTCCCTCGGCGAGCCGCTCTGGCGCTTCGGCGATGCCTTCAATGTGCTCGCCTGGCGCCTTAACGGCGACCACACTGTCCCGCCCTGCGCCACGATTTCAGTGGACACCTGGTGGTCGCTGGCCCAGGAATCGACCGGCTTGTACAGCTCGACCTTGGTCCTGGTCGGTCAAGACGGGCAAGGCGTCTCGAACGCTGACAATGTGCCGGGCGGCGTTTATCTGACCTCCATTTGGCAGCCGGGCCAGCGCTACTTTGACGAGCGCGAATTGCTCATTCCCTGTGATTTGGCCGAGGGTGACTATCCCCTCGTCTTGGGTATGTACAAGCTGCCGTCAGAGGCGGACGACCCGCTGGAGAACTTGCCGGTCTACACCGCCGCGGGCGAACCGGCTGGACGGTATCATGAGTATCTCACGACTTTGAGAGTGCGGCGCTAGCGGCGGGGTCGTCATGCTGATAATCATCGGCGGCAGTGGTAGCTTGATGCCGCGCCGGGCGGCAGAGCCGTTGAAACCCAGTGGCTTGGCCCAGCAAGCCAGCGCGCTGATGTGTAGAAGTCGCGTGTCTGCTCAATGAGCCGCATCACGCCCGGCGTGTCGGTAATCATGGCCGATGCCGGCGCGCCGATCGCAGTCCGCGCTGTTTCCGTCAAACTCGCCGTGAAACCAGCCGAAGCCGCCGCTGGAAGCGCAGTGGATAATGCTCGGACTTGGCGAAATCGCCTTCCGAATCATGAGCGTTTACTTCTGCAAAATACGGCGCCCCGCTCGCTAGCGCGACAGCGGCGATCATGATACTATGCCCGAATGCTTATGGCATCGCAGAATCCCGATCCCCGCCCACGCTTCGCCGCGCTTGTCCTTTTCGCCATCACGATCGTATTCCTGATTGTCGTACAGGCGGGCCATTTTCACGACCGGCCTTACCGACAAGACGAGGCCTGGACCGTGCATTACGCCCTGAGCAATATCGAGCGCATCGGCTTGATACCGCATATCAGCCAGATGTTTCGTCAATACTCGCCGGAGAATTTCGTTCAGGATCTCTGGGTATATCTCTTTGGCCACCACGAACGTATCGTGCGCTTTGGTTCAAAATTATTGACCGTTATTGGGCTGGCAATGTTCGTACGACTTGCCGGCGACCTCTTCGATCGGCGATCGGCCTGGCTGGCGCTCATCTTGCTTGGCACATACCCCATCTATGTCTATTACGCCAATGAGGCGCGTCCCTATGCGATGCTGGCTTGCGGCGCCATCGGCATTCAGTGGGCGCTGCTGAGATTCCTCCGCAAGCCGAATTTCACGCGCGCCTGCCTGGCTCTCTTGCTGGCAGTCGTGCCGACCTATGCGCATCCATTCATGGTCGTCGTGTTCGTCGCGCAAGCGATATGCGTCTTGACCTTCGTCCGGTGGGACCGCGAACTCTATCGCCGCGGCCTGTGGCTGTATGGCTTAATAGCGGTCGCCAGCGGCTATCGTGTATACATCAACTACGCAGACCGCGGCGGCGCGATTGGCTACGGCGTGCCCTCTACCTGGGAAGGCATCTTGACGCTCTATGATAACTTTCGCGCGAATCCGGAAAGTTTGGGCTTGCTGCTGCTGGGGGGCGGCATCCTGCTTTTTGGGGTCAGCCTGGCGCAGTCTTTGCGCAGCCATGTTGCAGGAACGCCGCGGCCTGCTCCCGTACATGACCGTCGCCCGACAGCGCTTGAGCGGCGCATGCGCTTTCCCAGGCACTGGCGCGCGGGCTGGCTGATCGTATCCGCCGTCATCACGTTTGGGCTGCCATTCACCGTCAACGCTTTTGTGCCCAGTTTGACGCCCAGAAACTTGCTAATCCTGGCGCCAACGCTGGTCCTAATCGCGGTGATGGCGCTGCGCCAGATGCCGCTCCACCTGCAGCTGCTCACGCTGCTATTCTTCTGTGTCCCGTTTGTCACCCAGTTCCGCGCCTTTGCCGGCAACGCCCCCTATTGGGATATCGCGTCGTACCTGGAAGAGCGGCTTGAACCCGCTGCCGATCGCGTGCTCATCGCCGCCGGGCAAGCATGGGAGAGCATTCCCATCAATTACTTTTTGCGAGAACGCGCCGGCTTGGGTTTGAGCCAGGAAGACATCTTTTCCGTAAGTTGGAATAACACGGCCGACGATCCATTGGTGCCGCTCGGATTCTTCGCTGAAAACTGGGCCTCTGGCTTGAACCCGGGCGATTGGGAGCGACTGCAAGCCTTCCTCGGCGATAGCGAACGCGTCTGGGCCATCAAAGGCAAACCCGGCCAAGGGGCGGCGAATATGCTGGCCCAGTTGGAGCGCGAGTACACAGTCTATACAGTGATCGATTTCCCCGGCGAAACTTATTATCACACCCTGGAAGTTTTGGAATTTCGCCGCCACCCAACCGATGCCAACGAGCCGCTCTGGCGCTTCGGCGATGCTTTCAATGTGCTCGCCTGGCGCCTTAACGGCGACCACACTGTCCCGCCCTGCGCCACGATTTCAGTGGACACCTGGTGGTCGCTGGCCCAGGAATCGACCGGCTTGTACAGCTCGACCTTGGTCCTGGTCGGTCAAGACGGGCAAGGCGTCTCGAACGCTGACAATGTGCCGGGCGGCGTTTATCTGACCTCCATTTGGCAGCCGGGCCAGCGCTACTTTGACGAGCGCGAATTGCTCATTCCCTGTGATTTGGCCGAGGGTGACTATCCCCTCGTCTTGGGTATGTACAAGCTGCCGTCAGAGGCGGACGACCCGCTGGAGAACTTGCCGGTCTACTCCCCCGCCGGCGAACCTGCCGGACGGCGCTACGAGTATCTCACGACGCTGCGGGTGCGGCGCTAGCGGCTGCCCGCGGCATCAGGCGCTGCACGAATCCCCAAGCCACGATTCCAGAGACGATCGTGATTAGCGTTATAGTCCACCAGATGCTCAGCAACCCGGCGCCCAGCAGAATCACCAGCCCGTAAAGCAAGATGGCCGGCATGACTATCATCCGCGTCATGCTGATGGCCATCGGCAGCAGAGGCCGCCTGATGCCGCGCAGGGCGGCAAAGCCGATGAAACCCAGGGGCTTGGCCCAGTAGGCCAGCGCGCTGATGCGCAGGTAGACAGCGCCCGTCTCAATGATAGCGCTGTCGCCGGTGAATATGCCGATCAGTCCATCAGCGAATATGAATACGAATGCGCCGCCGATGATCATCAAGATCAGTCCGTAACGCAGGGCGGTATCGTGCGCCTGCCACATGCGCCCGTAACGCCGCGCGCCGTTGTTCTGCGCCACCAGCACCAGCGTGGCGACATCCAGCCCGACCAGCGGAATCCAGAACAGGCCGTCCAGCCGACTGGCGATGCCATAAGCGGCTACCACATCCGTTCCAAAGCGGCTGATGAAGTAGGTGACGACGAAACCGCCGATGGAAACGGTGCTCAGGTCGAGGGCCGGCGGGGCGCCTTGCCTCACGATATGCAGCGTGCGCCGCAGATTTGGAATCAGCATTCGCGGCTTGAAAGCGGCGAAGAGTGGCGAGCGCAGGGCGCGCCAGCCCAAGATGAGGCTGCCGATCAACTGCACGAGGGCAGTCGCCACGCCGACGCCGGCCACGCCCATCGCGGGCATCCCCCAGCCGCCATAAATGAACCAGGGGTCAAGGATGATATTCAGCAAGAAGCCCAGGATCAAGAAGTTGCGAAATGGCCGCGTCTCCCCCTGGGCGGAGAGCGCCGCGTGAAACATGAAGACCAGATTGAAACAGACGGTCGCCTGAAATATGGGCGTGATGTAACTCATGTTGAAGCGCAGGCCATCGCCCGCCGCGCCCAGAATCTGGTAGAGCCGCGGCGAAACGGCGATGCCCGCGGTCGCCGTCAACAGACTGAGCAAAACGGTCAGCGTGATGCCTTGCGCGGCAAAATAGGCTGCGCCTTCGCGGTCGCCGGCGCCCAAGGTGTTGCCGATCAGCGCTGAAGCCCCCGTGCCCAAACCACTGGCCAGGCCGATGATGATGAAGTAAATCGGGAATGATAGCGCCAACGCCGCCAAGGCTTCCCGCGAAAATTCGCCGGCGTAAAAGGTGTCAACGACCTGGAACAGATTGTTGAAGAGCACGCCAATGCCTACCGGTATGCCGATCCGCCGAATCTGCCGCGAGATGTCGCCGCTGATGAGTGGGTTGGCGTCGCTCATGGATTGGGCTTTTGCGCCGCGGCCCCGCCGCTTTCCTCCCCGCCGCGCCGCGCCAACTCAAATAGTTCTTGATAACCGGCCACGTACTTGCGCGGCGAGAAGAACTCGCTCGCAAAAGCGCGCGCTCTGGCGCCCATGGTTTTGACGTCCGCCTGGAAAGCGTCACGCAGCGCGGCAGCCAGCTCGGCTTCATCGCCGGCTTCCACCAGCCAGCCGGTCACGCCAGGCTTGACCATATCGGGAATGCCGCCCACGCGGCTGCCGATGACCGGCGTTCCCAGCAGCATCGCTTCCACGACCACGCGCCCCAAACCCTCGGACAGCGAGGGCAAGACCATGACTCGCGCGGCGGCGAAGCGTTCAGCCAGTTCGCGCTGCGTGACGGCGCCGTGAAAATGGACGCGACCGCTGATGCCAAACGCCCGGGCCTGCTCCCGCAATGAGGCGGCGTAATCAGCGTTCTCCGCCTGGCCGACCAGGCGCAGCTGCGCCCGCGGCTGCGCCAGCGCGGCGAAAGCCTTCAAGAGATGATGCAGGCCTTTGCGCGGGATTAATACGCCGGCATAAACGATATCGCTGGCGGCTTCGACCGCGATGCGCCGTTCCGTCTGTTGGAAAACATCCGTGTCGCTAAAGGTCATGAAGCGCACTTGCGGCAAAAGCGGCGCATAATGCCCCGCGCGCGCCGCCGTCGATGACGAGATGACGCGCAGCGCATCGGCATGGCGAAAGGCGAAACGCGCCGCCGCCAACATAAGCCGACGGTATAAAAATTGCAGCGGAACACGGCGCTGCAGGAAGAGGTCTTCTTCGAAGTTATTATGGTTCTCGATGATTAAACGGGGGCGCCGCCCCAAGAGACGAAGGAAGCGCTTCACCGCGGCGCCGATTGCGCCTTCAAATGGGCTCTGCGCCACCAGTATTTCCGTGCGATAGCGCAGCGTCAGACAGGCCACCAGCAGCGGCGCCAGCAGGAAAATGCTCAGATAACGCAGCGGCGCTGTCGGCGGCTGCGGCAGCAGGATGAAGCGGGCATGCTCTGTGAAACGGCGCGGACGCAGCGAAGTCGAGAAGCCGACGATGTGAAACTCGTAGTCATCCAGCTCGGCCATCAATCGCCATTTGCGCGCGGCCATGGCATCCAGCGGCTGCGCGTAACGCGCGCTGCTGATCCAGCAGACGCTTGCCTTGCTCCGGGACAAGTAGCTTTCTCGTTCGCTTAGTTTGCAACTGACTTCGACTATACCACGCGGCGCGGCGTTCTCATCAGCCCGCGGCGGTCTAGTTGGGTCCTGACGAGTCGTGGAAAATGATCGTTTTTTGCCCGCCGCCCTTGTGCTTGTCATCCAACTTCAGGACGGTTTCCAGCAGCATGGAAACCCCGGCCATCACCATGCCCCCGAGGATGGCGGTGAAGATGCCGCCGTCGATAATCAGCCGCTCGCCGGCGATTGAGTCGGTGATCAGCAGCATGACGCCGTTGATGACAAAGATGAACAAGCCCAGCGACAAAAGCACGGCCGGGCAGGTCAAGAGGATGAGCAAGGGCTTCAAGAGCGAATTCACCAAGCCGAAGATCAAGCCGATCACGAGCAAGGTGCTGATATCGTTGTTGGCGATATGAATATTGGGGATCAACATGGCGGTAACCGCAATGGCCACCGCGTTGATCAACACTCGAATGACAAATTCTCGCATAGCTGCCTCAGCGCATATTACCTGTCTCGAATACGCAAGAACCAGGCCATCGTCGCGCTAGCGCCGCCGCGAGATGATGAAGAGAACCAGCAGCAGCAGCAAGCCGATAATCACGGCGCCTATCGCCAGAGCCGTGTCGCGGGTTTCCGGTTCGTCGGCGCTGGGCGCGTCAATCTCGGTGATGGTCACCGGCGTCAGCGTCGGCTGAGCGGTTGGCTCGATGACAGCCTCCTGCGTTGGCGCATCGGTAGCGGCGGGCAGGAGCTCGGTTGGCGCTTCCGTGACATCGGCTTCGGCTGTTGCCGTTTCCGATTCGCTCCTGGCATCCGCGTCTTGTGTCGATTGAACAACGCCGGTCAAGCTGGACTCGGCCTCGGCCGTCTCGGTGACGTCCAAGGTCGGCGTCGGTGTATCAGTCGGGACCGGCGTGTCCGTGGGCGTGTCAGTCGGGACCGGCGTGTCCGTGGGCGTGTCGGTCGGGACTGGCGTGTCCGTTGGCGTGTCAGTCGGGACCGGCGTGTCCGTTGGCGTGTCGGTTGGGACCGGCGTATCCGTTGGCGTGTCGGTCGGGACCGGCGTGTCCGTCGGCGTGTCCGTTGGGACCGGCGTATCGGTGGGGGTGTCGGTTGGGACCGGCGTGTCCGTCGGCGTGTCCGTTGGGACCGGCGTATCGGTGGGGGTGT
>JAODVQ020513026.1:2164-25402 GCA_025400075.2 Phenganax stokvisi
GTCCATAGGCCACATTTTCTGATAGGTCTCCTTCTAGCTGTCCATAGGCCACATTATCTGATAGCTCTCCTTCTAGCTGTCCATAGGCCACATTTTCTGATAGCTCTCCTTCAAGCTGTCCATAGGCCACATTTTCTGATGGCTCTCCTTCTAGCTGTTCATAGGCCACATTTTCTGATAGCTCTTCTTCTAGCTGTCCATAGGCCACATTCTCCAACAGTTCTCCTTCTAGCTGTCCAACTGCTTTATTAGTACAGGTGACCACACCACATGTTGTATTAGGTAGGTGTGGTCCGTGGGTGGAGACATAGTCGTATTGTTCAGTAAATGTCTTGGTGATAGTGACTTGAGCATTGGAGTAATGATAGGCAATATTCTGGGATGTAGCAAGTTTCTTCTTTCTTCTTCGTCTTAAACACATTAATACCATGATGAGTAGACCAAGTGAAGAGAAAGCCACACCCACACTAATTCCAACAATGATTGCAAAACTGATTTCCTCAGAGTTTGTCTCAGTGGGTACTGTTGCAAATAAATAGATGTTGATTCTATGTTTGAAAAGGTTTAAACCTTTACCATTAGTGATAGCAGTGACAGAAGTAAAATCTGTGGTCTCAATGATACCTGATGGTGGTAGTATTCCAACTGCATTTTTTCAGGAGTATCTACAGCACGGATCAAATGAAATAACTTACCTACTGCTGTGACAAGGGGAATGTCTGTTAATGTATTGACACCGTTACCACTGACATCAAACATGTTTTGGTTTTCATCAGATCCAGTAGCGTAGTACACAGAGTCTCCGCCTTGATCATATCTTACTTGTAGTTTACTGACACTATCGTCAGGTTGCCATATTCCTAGGATATCTCCTGACTGGAATAACAGTGGAGGACTCACTAGAAACTCGTAAACCTCATCACTTTGTTCGTTAGTGAATGATATTGTGGAACTCTCCTGTTTCTCAAAGACTGTATCATCATCTGTGGAAGACCTCCAGATCTGAAGTTGAGGGAACTGGTCGTGACTATTATTCCATTTTCCTGTCATTATCCAATTCACTAGTACTCCATCGCAAGTAAATCTGATATTGGGAAATATCATCTGTCTATCAGAGAAGTCCTGTCTTCTTCCACCACCTAAGAGATTATATACTCTCTCAACTGACATAAAACCACATGCACAGCCCTTCTGATCTGAAAGAGTGAGCACAAAGTTGACCAATGGAACTTAAGTTGTTATTTTCCCTACCAGTTTTCACAGCAATGAGTGGATATTTATCATCAGTATTAGTTCCAGTGAAGACATCTCCAATGGCTGGTGGATTGAAATCATCAACAGTAAGAGCAGTGAAATAGGTGGTTATTCTTCCCGATTCTTCCAAATATAACTCAAGTTCGCTCTCAAAGAACACTGGTTGAAGATATCCAAAAACATCTCCATATTGAAAAGACAGTGAGGTCTCCACCTCATATATCTCACTGCTATTCCTACTACCAATATGGATGTTAGTAGCATTCACCTTCATATACTGGCCAACAGCGTTCATTCTCCATATCTGTAGCTCAGTACGAGCCATTACACTCAACAGAGTCCCTGTCCACCTGGCTCCAATTATCCATTTTGTAATAGTTCCATTGCAAGTGAAATTGATGTCAGGAATTACTACTTGACTTGAACTTTGTGTGTTTAAATTATATAACAAAGTGGAGAAACCATCTGTACAACTGGACGAGTCTGGTCCATATTCCTCGCACGAATCTATAACGAATAAGTAAGCGAATTTGCTTGTTAAAGAGCCAGTTAACAGTTTTAATTACTACGTTATCCATTACAACTTACCCCTAGCAGTCGCAATCTCATGGTGGGACACGAAAAGGAAGAAGAAAAGAAAGGAAAACGCCATTATCGCCAATTTGGTAATTGCGCATGCGCAAAATCACTATACAGTGTATGTATATATCACACAGCCGAGAGAACAACACCAACACCATATAAACTTCATTAGCTACATGCTATGACTCAATAAAGAAAGAATCAGGTAAGATGAGAATAATAGTGTGGCAAAAAGTATTATATACTACTCAGAAAAGGTGCATTGGAGGGGAGGAAGTGGTGAGTTTTTAGTTGTGATTTTACTTAATAAATATAATACAGCAATTATTATAGCGATGTCATACAATTTGGAAGGCACAGGAAGAGCCTGGAAAAATAACCTATGGCTATACAAGCAGTGGTGAATTTGAAATGTCACAAGGCTTTGCATTGAGCCCAAAAAGTTGATGGTGGTAAAAGGAGCAATTGTTAGTAGTACTATAACCTATTGTGCACCTTACTATGTGTATATAATAGCTACATATTGAAGTATTATAGACATCATGATTTGTTACAATAAACAACTCTTCTATTATGTGCCATCTTTATAGCTGTCTTTATACCAAAAAAAGAGTTTTCAAACATATTCACACATGCTATAGAGGGTTGAGTACAGGTGGGTATTATACATCCCCTGAAAAACACAAAAGGCCCTAGTTAACCATGATCAGCTACAGAAATAGAATAGTGCAGTGGAACCTCTCATAAGGAGTGATATATAGATAGCGACACTTTAAAGAATAAAATATACTCCCTCATATCCACCTTTGCCACTACAAAACCTTGACTAGCAACATAGCTATTGGTTATGAAGCACCCTTTGTTCAGAGGTTCCATTTCTAAGGACCTGCACTGTGTATATATAGGAGCTTATTAGGAATGGTTAAGGAGACAGCATGGTTCACACCAGTATCGGTGACACAGGCTGTTCCTTGTAGGATTATTTTGTACTCAAAATGAGTTGGACATTATGTAGTATATTGTATCATTGAATCACGTTGGCAGCAAACAAAATCTCAAATATTATAATAATTATTTTAGAGAAAAGGGAATAAGAAGACTCTGTAGTGCACAATAATACATCAGGCTATGACAACACGTAGTGTTCGTGAACTCTTGTCCTTTACAGCTAAACTGTTTCTTCTGCAATATCGCCACAGAGTCAGTAGGGCTGCCACACAGGCTAGGGAGAGAAGAGTACACCAGATGGGATGGAGCTGCCAGTAGAGAAGATGTACCTAATGTGGTTAAAATTGAAGGGAAACAGCATTTTAATCATCACAATTATAGTGTCACTTATGCATGGCACTGAAGTATTGCACTAATGTGCAAACCCTTAGTGCTTATTACATGTGCCTCATGCATGCTTTAGCTCCTCAGTCCATGGAAACATTACTACCATATCTGAACTACAACAAATGAAAAGCACTAACATGCAAACCCCTGGTGCAAACAGCAGGTAGTATTTCATTATGCTGCTCTCAGAACAATGATCTACCTATTATAGCCAGCTACCTTAGGGTCACCATTAATAGTGGGTAAAAATTTTAGCAGATTTTGAAAATAGCACATTTAGTGGGTATTTATTTTAGCGATTTTAAAATTAAATAGAAATTATGTACAAAGTATACAAAGCATGTAATGCTTCAAGTGTATAGCGTGTCCAAGTAGCTCAATTTGTAAAATGAGGAAGAACAGTGGGCACGGTGCTACTCTGTTATCTCTCTTTACACAACTCTAGAACTTTGTCAGGTTGTGTATTTGTGCGATGGAGTTTACGTCTGTGAACGACAGCCACACCGAAAGGAACACGAGAGAGCATGTTTCTACTCTCGGCGACCAATGACTGACTCTGCAACACTCCTCTTCACGAGCATGCAATGGTGCGTAAATTACTATGTATATATCTAAAAGTATCACAATGCACAAATATTGGCAGGTATACCTTAAGGTAACTATTTTAGTGGGTATTTAATTTAGCAATTTTAGCGATTTGACTTTTTCACTAATAATACTACCCGCCAATATTTATACAGCGCAATATTTTTGGATAATTAGAATAGTAATATCAACCGGCATTTCTTGAGCGCGCCTATTATAGCTAACTGCAGGCCACGGTGTGGTTGTGGGGCTTCCATGAATATGATTAGCGTTGTACAAACTGTGCATTCCAATGCTTTACGGTCAGTTTAGCATGCGTTTATTACATAATATATGAGCCAACAATGTTCTACTATTTGCAAAATCGCTAAAATAAATACCCACTAAATGAGCTATTTTAAAAATCCGCTAAAATTTGTACCCGCTAATAATAGTAATACTAAGGTATACGATTTTTGAAAAAAAGGCAAATTGCTAAAATCGCTAAATTAAATACTCACTAAAAATAGTGACATTAACCCATTTACTGCAGCCTAGCAGTAACAGTAGAGGATATTAAGAGAATAGAACCAATGAGCTTTAAAGACTATATTGGGCTGGGCAATCAAATCCCTACTTAGCCATCCCTAGACTGCATACATGAATCAATGCGATGAAGCAAGGCAAGGCAAATGCACAAATAACAAATCAACAACATCCAGAACAGCTTCTCTTTCCAAAGGAAAAATCAACTGCTCTGGATGGGACTCGAACCCATGACACTACGCAGACTGGGCGAGTGCTCTACCACTGAGCTACCAGAACTACTGCGTCGGGCTCGAGTCAACAACACAATACAAGGCAAAGGCAGGTCAACTTCATCACCATAAACTGTGCAAAGCATCAGACACAACCAACCAAAAGTGTCCTCAGAGGTTCCACTATTAAGGTAGAGGATGGTATATACTGACTTGTGCTAATATTTTAAGGTGGTCTTGGTGGGGACTGGGGAAAGAGAGAGATGTCGAAGAGAAACTGTGAAAGTCACATTTTGCGAGGAGTTCCAGACTTGGACTAGAGGCGGTGAGGGACACTTCATGACAATCTATCAGAACAAAAGCAAACACATGAAGAAAATGTGGAAAGAAATGAAGTATGATAGTGTGTATATATGTGGTTTTCCATGAGATTTGTGTCTTATAAATCATGGAATAAAAGTACTAAACTACCTATTAAAATCTCTGATTTTTGTAATGTTGATATTGTATATACGTATATTACAGGGAATATTTGATGACAATAACTGTTGGTCTTAAAGTGTCCTACTTGGTCCCGTTCTAATTCTCAATTCCAATACTTATTCTAGTAGCTAACCTTTGTGCCAGATTGCAGTGTGGAACGAGAAGACAGTTGTGTTGGATGTGGAGGAGAGATGACCAGTTAGTGGGTAGGAGAACAAAGAGAGGAACGTTGGCTGGAGGAATAAATAGGTCCCTTATTCAGATAGGATATTAGATGTTACAAGTAGTCTTTTCTACAGGTATAGTGTAGTTTAAATAGCTTTATCTACTCTGAAAAGGACCTTTCATTGAGAATATACCACCTCAATAGAGGACACTAGTAGTATTAAACACATCTCAATATTATATTGGTGTATCTGAAATAGGACACTTCAGCTAGTATACCTTATTATTGTATTCAACCATTGCCATGTCCACCCTGCCACCAATCACTGGCTCTACCAACTCTGACATCACTCGTGCCATTGGGACTCTCTCATCACCATACACCTGTAGGAGAGAAACATGCAGAGAGTATGGAGCTACACACATGATGTCTCTATACGTGAGTTTAACAGCTCTATTATTAAAGTGCTACAATATGTATGTATGGGAGGAAAAGATGGACTTCATCTATAGACATACTACACCGATATAGAGCAAATGAGCATTACATAATCCTTCATCACTATAGTCTTCTTCTTTCTAATAGTAGTGTACCAAGTGCTGTGTACTACACTGCGTATATCCATTATATCACCCTTGAAAATATCTTTAGGTAATATCCCACACCAATTCAGCACCTTTGGGTTAACCTATCCTTAAACCATGATGAAAATCGGTGTAGAAACAAACAACACAAGGCAAATGCACAGTAAACAAATCAACGACATCCAGGACGATCCTTTCCAAAGAAAAGAACTGCCCTGGACGGGACTTGAACCCATGACACCTGACATTCCATGCCAAGTGCTCTACCAACTGAGATACCAGGCTGCTATAGTAGGATAGTTAAGAAAATGTCCCTATTTAAATCATGCACTTTTAGATGGCTCATAAGAAACTGTTTTAATAGTAATGCTCACTAGTATCTGACTGAAGTGAGCCCGGTCGAAGGCTTGAGAAAGAGTCTGCATAAGTGATAATTCAGGAGGGATCAGTTCAACGTGACAACCCTTGTCTCTCAACGGTTTCAGTGCTCTCTCCTTCAGTGACTCAGATCTTCCCACCACTATAAACTCTGTATCGACCTTTGCTGTAGAATAAATTTATAGCATATAGTGGGAAACTTTGGCGAGGTTTTTAATTTGGCAATTCGGCAAAATTTGAAGGAAGTTGCCACAATAAAACTCGCCTATTAGTGCTAACTTTAATGTCATGATGCGCACACCTGCATATACACGACATAATTAAATTCACAGGGAGTATGTAAATAGCTTCTTTAAAAGAAGTGGCCACTTTTCTACCATAATTTTCATCATCTGAAGCCTTACTATATACAAATTGACCAAATTTACTGTCTTAACAGTATCCATCTAATGTATGTATGTTCCACCGCATAAGTATGATAAGACACTATCTATTCTCTCTTACAGTTTAGAATAGAGAGACCGGCTTGTAGGACAAACTGAGTGTGATTGCTACTGGAAGATGAGGGGACAAGGACCACTGACAACTTGTGGCCAGTATGTGGAAGGCTAGGAATCAAGATCGACGGTGGAGGGCGTAGAGAAGCTACCAGGAATACCACGAAACCGATGAAACTCTATGGGAGAGAGGGACCGGTGCGCGTTTAATGGAATATTGATAAGCTTGTATAGAAGCAGACTTACCAGGACGGCTATTGCCAGGCGAACTTTAGCACACGAAGGCAATATATGTCTCAGAGACATACCGCACGAGGCAGCAGATGCGCCGTGAAGCTCTCCGATCGCCAGTAACGTCCACACATCCAGCGTAAACCCCTTCCCCTTCTGCTTTTAGCATGTGGGAATCATCACGGGACAAACTGTGCCCCGCCCTTTTTACCGCCCACACACTCACCACACGCACGCGCGCGAGAGCCGAGTCGATCGAGCGAGCGCGCGGCGGCACGGCTTGCAGAAAAAGGGGGCGTAGCTAGCAAACTCATTTTGGAGGACGGAAAACAAAGACCAACCACCCCAGTAAGTTTTTAGCGTTATGACTTAGAGAAGTAGTGTTATTACGCCTGTTATAAAGCCTCAAGTGAGGATCACCTCAAACCTAAAGGGTCGTCTTTATTGTCGTCTTTGAGTAATATAGTACGGATGATTGAACGTGGGAATGTGCGCGAGCGGTGCCAATTTCAGCTAGCCTGTACTCTTTATTGTATCAGACCATCTATGGGCAAGTGCTTGTCCCCGCTGGAATTTCTTGACTACGGTAAAACAGTATCGAGTATCATGCTTCTCGCTGCTCCGTATTGCCGGGTTTCACCGAGTTGCTAAATGCCTTTGCCTTTGTAAAACCAACCAACTACACGGACCACTAACTAGTTACACGGTCAATCGACAGGCGAAGCGGCTTCTTTTGGTATATAGTAGATTTACAAGACGGTCGACCATGTTTAGGCGGGGTAGACGTAAGATGTCCAAGGAGGAGGCGCGGGAACAGGAGCTGCGACAGACTGTGGCTCAGCTAAAGGAGCAACTAGAGGAGGAAAAAAGAGCGAGGAAGCGAGATCATGGAGACAAAGTGGGTAACCTCATAGATCGCTGCACAGCCTGTCAAAACAAATGGCGATATGTAGCTATGTATGTATAATACATTATATCAACTTCAGGTGCGTGAAGTAAAAGCAGCGAGAGAGAGGGAGCAAGAGCTCTCCAGGGAGGCCATGGATGAACTCAAGCTAAAACATCAGAGAGAAAAAGCTCAAGAAATGAATGTGAGTTAATATCTATACCAGCTACTGTCGTTCAAGCACATATAAATGTTTGCACAGGCATTGATGGAACGAATGACAAAGGATTTCAAAAATCAGCAAAAGGAACTTATGAGAAGAAGTGAAGAAGAGAAACAACAATTACAGAGAGAGTTAGAGAAGGAGAGGAAAAACATAAAAGAACAGAGAAAGAGCATGGATAAAGAAGTGGGTGTTATTAGATTGTTATGATACTGGTTATTAAAACTTTGCTCTCCTAATTGCCTTAGCTACAGAAACAATTGAAACAAGTCCATGAAACTGAACAGAAGAAAGTGGCACAAGAGATGTTTGCTATGTCATGCCAATTGAACGATATGGAGGAAAAGCTAAGACACACTCGTGCTGCTGATCAGTCTAAGGCCGAAGTCATCCGAGATATGAAAGCTGAACACCATAGTGAGATAGAGAATCTGAGCCATTCATCTAGACTCAGTAGTCGACAGCAGGTAAGACACTGAGGTGACATCACCAAAACACAAAAATCACAAGATAGACTCTACTCTAAATATCCTATCACTCTTTGTGTAAACCTGGCAATATCAATGTGTTCTCCTGATTGCTGCCGCTGAAAACCTACACATATGTACATACATTTCAGTATGTGTGTATATACTGGTGTAGGGTTTACAGTGGGAGTGAGCTTCTCATATTACATATCTTTATATACATCTGCAACCAAACCTCTTGATGAATTAGTCATAAGAGTGTATTGTAGGTGTGTGTGTTGATGCTCAAAAGGAAAGTGATCAGTTGTACTAATAGAGCCCACCTCATTCCTCCTCTCTATGTATTATACCAACTACCTGTAACTGAGACCAAAGTACATAAGTAGTTCTCCCCATTGTGTTTGTGTGTACACATGGCCATCAATCCTTGCCATCTTTAACAAGATTGTCTGCCCACACTACTAGTTGGTTGGATCCGATATAAGGTAGCCAAACTCCCATTTAACTACTGTAGTACTTGGCACGTTAGTTACTCTCACATAGGTCCTACCCTTACCCACTTGACCTTAAATTGAACAAACCAAATTCTTCATTTGTCAATGGGGGTTTTACATATAAACAAAATGGTATACTAAACAATAATGTTGTACTCACCTATGCTGAATTTGCAGCATATACAAATATGTACTTTCTTCTTTACATAGCATAAATCATTCTCAGCTACTATCTCTATCTCATGCCTAAGTCAAGGAGAGTCTTATTAGCCAACGAAGCCTATCCACATAGAAACTACAGTTGAACTTTGACGTTCTAGGCCTCATAGAATGCAGTGTACAAGTATATTATTTATCTATCTTTCTCTCGATCATGATAATCATGATAAGGTGGATGAACTAAAGGCAAGTCAAAGGGAGTTGAAGGAAAAAGATAAGGAAATTTCAAGCAACCTTGAGAAAATCCGCAGACTTGAGTCAGACAAAGAAAAACTTGTAGAAGAGGTTAAAACTGTAATTCACATTGTTTACCTGTGCATGAAGTTTATGTATTGGATGATTTATATACTAAATTGCATCATCTTTCAACTATTTGATATGTGTCAGGCTAAAGCATATAGTTTGGCAGAGTTAAAGCCAGTAATACACTATGGAATGCTACCTGTTTACTTCTAATGTTTACCCTGTCCCTGAATTTGCACTCTGATATTATAAACTTTGATGTTTAAACTCTTTACTGCAGGTTCGGAACCTTCGACAACGCGAGTCGTGGGCAAAAAGTAGCGTGGTGTCACCTCCTCTCTCTCCAGCCACCTCATCAGGAGATATTACAAGTGTGAGTGGCTGCAACTTCTCGTACTCTGTCCTTAAATACTTATTGTTATATACCATGCTATCTATAGCAACAACGGCAGTACTCCCAGCATGAGAGGGATCTGGTGTTAAGGAACACTGAGCTTGGACACAGGGTTCGACAACTTGAGACCAAGAACACGGAACTTGATAGATACAAGAAGGAACTGGTAATGTTCATGTTGTAGACTCTTCTAGTTAGACAAAAACTCAAATATAGAGAACACCACTCTACAGAGAACTGATAATGATAGTGACCGATTTTGTGAATGTATCGGCTATCAATACGTTTGCATGTGTTAAGGATATAACCTGGATCTGTGGTTTAACACGGCACATATATAACTATTTGTATTATCTATTGAACTACAGAAAGATTTGCTTGAGAAAACAAAGGGAGAGCAGAAGCCACTGAAGGAGCAGATAGCAAAGCAGGGAGCCAGAGTCAACAATCTCAACGCTACTATTCTAGACAAGGAGAAACAAGCCAAGAAACTGACAGAGGAAAATGACGAGCTAGTAGGTCTTTACCAGATAAATTTTTTTCTAGTCAACATTCCCCTTTTTTAGAAAAAAGCTAACCAGGAGCTGGCAAAAGAACAAGCAGCACAGAAGCGGCGTCTCACACAACAAATGAATCAGACTCATGTTCAAAGAATGGAGCACCAGAAAGCTGTCGGTAAAGTCTCTGACCTCCAGAAAGCCAACAGAGTAAGCATTGTAATTGGATTCCATTAACTTTATGTGTGTTATTGCTGGCCATCGCAGAAACTAAGCCTTCGTCTGAAAGATTTAGAGCTTCAACTTCGCACCAGAACCTCTGGAATTTCTGGATCCAGTAGTCCCACCATTTCTATTGCCAGTCTAACTTCAGCTCCTGATGAATCTGGTACAGATAACAGTGCAGTCAAGTACAGAGAGATGAAGGTATGGATCACATTCTATCCAAAGCATTAGAGTAATGAGGCGTCATTAAGTAGACTTTAGTATGGAATAAAGTATAATGTAGTTCACCATTATATCAATACATTTGTGTGACTGAAATTTCTCCCGTGGTTCAGAGTGAGTATATGAAACTAAAGGATCACTACAAGACACTCAAGACTAACCATGACAAGGTAGACACACTGGAATAAACTCTGTGTGTATATCTATATCTATACATTATCACTAAGGCATTAGGTTTTACATTCAGTATTAAGTTTAAAGGGAAAACAGCAAAAAAAAAACAATATGTCAATGTATAAAGTTGACAATGATTATTCAATAAATTTCTTCTATCACCCAGTTGGAACAGAAGTATCGACTATCAGAGCATGAGAGACTGGAAATAGAAGCGGAGATATCGGCTCTCCGAGCAACTCCTCCAGATGGACGAGACAGTCCATATGACATAGCTCGCAGCACCACATTACTCTCACACAACCAGACGCACATTGAGACCCTCCAATCTCGCATACAAGAACTAGAAACATACATTATGGAGCAGGTATATTGGTACATTGTTACTTACAATCATGTAATGCCCCTTTTACTAGAGGTGTGTGTTACATTATACGATGGCTGAGCTTTCTTGACTAACATAATTACTGTGTTTGATTGAATAATACAAACATTTACTGCTATTTTCTCTAACTCTATATTATATAAAACATCAATATGGCTATATGTATATGTAGCTAGTGTGTATCTATGATTCTATATGTATGATTTTGGTGTTGTAGGACAAATCATTAACTGAAGAGAAAGAACGCCATTCCCAGGAGTTGTCCTCATTGGCTGAAGAGAGAGAACAGCTACTGGAGAAGTTACAGACTGTGAAAAGCGAGGAGAGGGAGGTAGAGGAAGAGGAGAAGGAGAAGAGAAGATCAATGAACCAGGAATTATTAGACCAGCTGAATGAGGTTGAGACAATGAACAGGAAAACCTCTGTCGGTGTGAAGGAGGCACAACAAAAAGTCCAGGTCAATAGAAAATATTCATTATCTAGTATAGAGGAACCTGACCAAGGGACATATGACCTAGCAGACATTTTAGCATCTTATCCATATCTTGGAACCTGGAGGTCAAATAGTATGAAGATCTATCAACACTGGGGCGAGAATGTTGCTCTATTGTCCCTATAGCTGATGATTTCCATTAGATATAATGTATATATGCACATAGGAATTTGACGAGGGTGACAATGAAATGGATGAGACAATTCAAGGATTGCTCAAGTTAGATAACTCTCGATCGTCAGATGAAGAAGAAGAAGAAACGGAGGCTGCAATGGAGAGCCAAGGAAGCTTTATAGTTATGAAAAGAGCTCAGCAAGCTGTCAGAGAATGCAGAAAACTATTGGAGAGTGGGAAAGGTACAATAACAGACCTCATATGCATTGGGTATATACAGTATATACCTTTGACACCCACAGAGCTGCTTTGTTTGGTATTATACTAACTGTGCTATTTGTGGCACCCATAATGGCCTAAATAGTATTCATACTATCAATTAACTATATTGTCCAACAGATGCATCACAAGTATTGGAGAAACTCTCAGAAGTACTTTCAGTTGACAAGCCAGTGTCTCTGTTGGAGGACTCTTACCTGGCCCTGGGCCAGACAATCCCTGTGGACTCCAGTACCCCATCGGCTCAATCCTCTCTGATGGCTGAAATAACCAGACTCAAAGAAGAGGTATATGGTTCATCAAGGCTCATTGACTCCTTTTACACATCATATCATGTGTAGTTGTCACAGAAGCAGGAAGCGGTAGAGACAGCTCAAAGTAAGGTTGATGGATTACAAGAACTGGTTAGCCGGCTGGAGGAGGAGCTGGAAGAGGGTCAGAAGGAGAGAGAAACTCTCACGGCCACGTGGGAACACAATATGACCAAACTTCAGACACAGGTCAGTAGCTTAGGTGTTATATAGTTTAGCGGAAGCATCTGATTTGGTATTTAATACTTTCCTATATAGTTTAAGAGGTTTATACAGACAATGTACACCTTGTGTTAGATGCTCAGTGATTTGTTGTTTCAGTATAATAAACATAATATATCATTACGTGTGTGGTCCAGTTATCTCAGAAGGAGACACAGCTGAAGAGAGTAAGAAGAGCTATTCCTCAGGGAGTCAATGAACATATGCACCAAGAGCTTGGACAGAAAGTTCTTCTAGAACTTCAACAGGTGTGCCTTTTCCCCAAAGATTGATAATGTAGCATTATGGGTATTATTCTCCTAATACAGTGTAAGTCAGTAGCTGGCAATATGGAAGGTTCAGAGACACTCCTTTCAGAACTGGAAAAGCTTGAAACCTCCCTTCATAGCCTCCTACACACTGTGTTCCCTGGCATGTTCCAACAACACACTATTTCATCTTCATCATCTGCTCAGGCACTTCATGATAGAGATAGGTCTCCATCTCAGCCAATTCCTGCTCCAGATCAGAATGGGTTTGAATCCCACCTTACCAATGAAACCTCCACCACAACCTCCACAACTCATCCATCTGATACGGTTACACCCTCAGAGGTCCCTCCATCATCATATCCATCATCACGACATATCATCCAGGCTGATGATGTTGTGAGTAACGGCATAATGATTGTATGTAATTGGTGGTGCTCCTCACAATTTATTCACGTCTTACTTAATGCCTAAATCCTACATTAGGCATTGAGCCATTGAATGTGGGCATAGCTGGACAGCACTTCATAGCCTTTAGTTACATATGTCTCTTTCTCTTTTGTATTGCTAACCTCCATGACAATGAGATGATTATAAAGTTTCAATCAGAAGATACCATACCTAAATTTTTCTTCCTGTGTAGGTAGTAACACCACTCTCCTCTGCTTCTTCCTCTCCTATTGAAACACCAACCCAGGTAATAATAAATCATCTAATCTCAGCCAAGAGCCATTGTAACACATGTCTTTGCAGTCTCCAGATATCCCCCTCGTCCCTCATGAAAGTCCACAAGGCCAAGAACACCAGTTGTCCCAACCTTCGACTCCACCACCATCACCTCAAATAACACCCACTCCTCCTGAACCAATAGAGGAGGTTATGGTGTCAAGAGAGGTACCCTGTGAAGAAATCACCATCCCACTTTCTAGTTTATTGCAAACCACACCCACTGACTCCACCCACCCTCACAATCTCGAGCACAAACATTTACCACCTGACCCTAACATTAGTGAGCAATCTCAAATACTTATGTCACAACAGATCCATAAGCCATTGGTTGACCAATCTGACCCTGACGATAGTAAACAACCTCAAATGCTCGCATCCCATAACAAATTGGTCGACCAATCTGAGGATGGTCCAGAACAGATACCAAGAGTTGAGATTGGTGCGCCAGAGGAAGAGCAGGCAGTAGAAAAGAGGATCCACCAAACAGATATCCCACTGTTTGATGGGATGTCCCAACCACTGATGCCCGGATTCACCTTCACCGGGGGCCGAGAATACACACATGAAGATCTAGATGAAGTAGACTTAGGAACAAGCGGAGAATACAGTGTAGGAGCTGAGACCAGGAGTGTGGGAGGCTGGACTGGGAGAGACAGTATGTCACCTCCCATACCAGCCTCCCCACAACCATCAACACTGCCAGTAGAAAGTGGTCCATCAACAGAGCCAGTCAAGGAGACTAGCAATCCATCACAGTCACAAACAGGAAAAGACAGCTCATTGCCTTTAACTGAAGGAACTGACGGTCCATCACCCTCATCACTGTATTATCCCACACCACCCGAGGCTCCGGCAGCACGTCAGAGACTATTTAACAAGCAGTCGACAGGTGCCTCTCCCTCTAGTTTGATGTTTGGTAAGAAGAGGCTGAGAACAGAGAGCATGGAGCAGGAGGAACTCAAAGACGAGGAGGACAGAGAGAAGAGGTCAGGAAGAATGGATAGTGTGATAGAGGAGAAGACAACCACCAGAGATGATGGAAAAGAGAGATTGTTTGTAGCCATTCTGAGCTATGATCCTGAGGCAATGTGCACTACTGGAAGACCTGACTTGGAGTTGTTCTTTGATGAAGGTTAATTTACTACCCATAGATTCCCATTATCATTACTCACTATTCTCTTTTGCTGTGTGTTATAGGTGCTATAATAGCAGTAGCAGGAAGTGTGGATGAGAGTGGTTTCTACCGAGGGTCATTCCAGGGTAGGAATGGACTGGTCCCGGCTGGGTTCGTCCAGGAGATGGAGGTGGAGGACAAGGAACAACAAAGTCGTCTACTCAACCAGACCCTCACACGTCCCCACATTCCCTCTCTTCCTCCAACGCCACTTAACACCCCAATCTCTGGCGGTCAACATAACAACAGTCACTCTCTGTTCTCTCCCTCCGGCACCTTCCTTGCACCCACCTCACCTGGTATAGTACACCTGCTAATTCATGTGTCTTGAACTCTATTCCTTTCATAACCTTATGACTAATGATTCTTATGTGTGTCATCCAGTTACTTTAGTGGTATAAGCTTATTAGGTACATACATGTAACAGTAAAAAGTCCAGAAAAATGTTTAATTGGTGTACAAAACTCTGGTCAGTGTATAAGCTACCTATGGCTAATCACACAAGCCTAAAAAAACACTTCATTTTACCTCATGTTGCTTTTATCTCAATTTCTCAATATAAAGGAGTTCGTTCTCCTCATTCACCATCTTCTATTATTGTTGAGAGTACACGTCAGAGAAATGTGGTAGCTGTCTCCTGGCAACCACCTGCATCTCCAGGGTCAGAGGTCACTGGCTATCACATATTTGCCAACAAGCAGTTGAGGGCGTCAGTATCGAGTCATCAAACTAGAGTAAGTATAGCTACTTTGTATTTTGGGATATAGCATAAGATTTCATAGTCACATAATTTCCAGTTCTGTCCATACATTTACAGTGGAACCTGATTTAAGTTAACTCCAGGGGGCCAGTTAGTGGTGTTTACACAAACAGGAGTTTCATTTATATATGCTTATATAATTGGGACTTTATTTCGTATTATCTGTGTTCGCTTTTAACAAGGTTCCACTATTGACTGATACCTGCAAATCTATCCTCTCTCTACTCATCAATATGCTCAGGTCTTGCTGCCTGAAGTGTCCGAGGTTTCACCTATTGTGGTGGGTGTGGCCAGCCATGACCAGTATGGCAAACAGAGCAGTGTGGCCTCAGCAACCTATAACCCTGCTGCTCCTTCTCCTCCTTCCCATCCTCCGCCTACTGAACATGAACAATACCGATTGGTATGGCTAATACAACTACTGTTATTCATTATTCGTGGCAATCCTTTGTTTGTGGATACTAACCAAGGTTGTCATTGTTTCTAGCTAGATAGTACTTAGTGTTACATCCTGACAGAACTTAGTGGTGTATAGTTCTTAGTTACAATTGAGAGGTCTTTTGCTCGTCGTACACGGTAAAGTTTCAATGCTGGCTATATGTCCTGAGTGATGGTTGAAGCTCACTGTTAACGAGTGTAGGCAGATACCCCAAGGTGTTTATATCACCTCTTGTCCTCTCAGTGCTGCCAACATCAAATCCTTGCCGCATAATATTTCTCTGTAGTTTTGTTTTTGTGCCTGTAATGAGAAGTCAAATATAATTTGTGGTTAGATGTCTGTTATAGAAGGGTGAATGCAAATTAGATATTCTGTATTGGAGGTTGGATGCAGTAGACATGTCCTTGTTAGGAGGTTGAATTGAAGAGATAGGTTGGTGAATGCAAAATCTGTATTTCCTCTGCAGTGTATAGCACTATTGGATTATGACCCTTACAAAATGTCTCCAAGTGATAACTATGAAATGGAGCTAAAAGTAGCTGAAGGGAATCTGCTCAGATGCTACAGCAGAGACAATGAGGAGGATGGCTTCACCATGGCCGAGGTCAGTATCTCATGGTCATTGATAATAGCATGATAGTTCCTTCTGATCAAAATAGTTGGCAGAGTCTAACAAGAGAGGTCTGGTACTGAAAGAGTTTATAACTGAAGTTTATGGACCATCCGACACAGATCCAAATGTATGGTTATGTTAATATGTAGCTGCAATTCGTATTATATTTGTTTATTGTAATTGTATAGAAGTATGAGTGGAAGTCACCTCCGCCAGAATTACTACCGGCTTCTTCTAAGGTACAGAAGATACCTATAATTATACTTTTTATCTATTATTGATATGCTTGACAAACACTTTGTCCATCTTTCATGTATTTCAATTATTGTTTGAACTGTGACTGAATTAGAATCACAATACATTGTCATAGTCAGAGTAAATACAATGGATCTTCTGACACTGCTTTATAAGTCGGAATGTTTTCCTTATCTAGAGAGCAATTGCAGCAATTTTTAGGCATTTGGCATACATGTCATATTTGTTTCCTTTTTTATGCTCTATACATCATAATGGTGTCATGTCTTATGGTGCTATAGAAGATGAAGGCAGTATTTGACTACAACTCAAGGCAAGACTCCCCCAACAGAGATATGGAACTGGAGCTCAGTTTTAGAAATGGCGATACTATCACCATCTATGGCAGTATGGTAAGATCAATTCATGTAAATACTACTGTATGTATACTATAGTGCAATTATAAACAACTTTACTCATATTGCTAGTAGTAGTATGTTATAGTGTACAACTTAACCACATTGTAATAATACAGATAAGTTGCCTTAATATGGGAAGGTAGTACAGTTAAGGATATAGGGCTGCCAGAATCTGTACCTATCTTGTCTCAGTGTATTATTGACTGCATCTAAAATGTTGACACTATATAATTCCTTTGAAGACTATTTTTCGCGTGATATTTTACAGGACACTGATGGATTCTATACTGGTCAAGTAGGAGAAGTGTTTGGTCTAGTTCCATCCAATTTCCTTCACGAGCTGGAGACACCAGTTATCCTAAGAGATAAGAAGACAACTGAAGGACGCAACAGGACATTAGCAAGATGGTAAGATACAGGGTGTGTTTTATTATAATGCAATTAATTGCTAATGGTGTTGTAACACAGGGAACTTCCTCCCAATATGTGGTCTAATTGGAATGGACAAGAGGTGAATGGAATACCAATGACACAGAGGTATATACAATACTGTTGATACTCTGTTTAATATTGTTAATGTGCTATAGTTGTATGTGAGATATGGTAGGCTTAGTTTAAATCAATAGTGAATATTGTATTTTAGAGTAATGTGCAGCTTATAATATTGCGTTCCCAAAACTGATCCTTAGTGTCGAGTGATTTTTCCATGTGTGTTATGAGTAGTATATGTATTTTTTATCATAGTGACGAAAAGAATAAAGTGTTGGCAAGACCAAATAATGACCACAACCTCTCTACTAGTGAACACAGCAGTGAAACGTATGTTAAAAATAGATAGCAGTACATACTGCTTAGTAATTACATTATTCTGATTCTGCAGTGATGGAATTCCGAGGAGGAGGTGGTCTAATCATATACCATTCAGGAATCCTTTCTCTCGCAAGAAGAGTGACTCATTCCTTTGACAATCTATTATAATATAAGACGGCCTCTATCACTTACACACATTTTTATCTCATAATACATCCTTCATAATATTATATATAGTCTGCACTACACCTTCAGTTATTAAACTTTTTTACTTCATACACTACATAAACGCAGAGAGTATTATTATTATTAACCGCCCACTCTGCACTTCCTGAAGTGTATAAGCGCACACTCGTGCAACTAATAGTGTGCGCCTAAATACAAATGTGTCAGGAAACTAACTCGTCTTCTGTGTAGAGCAGAAGACAGACTAGATAGTGATATTGACGAGGAGAGTGACGGCGTAAGAGAGTGTCAACTTTCATCATGTTCAGCAAACTCACTGCTCTAGTGGCCGAGGTGGTCGGGGTAGGTGGGCATTAATTAGAATATGACCGCGTCTTGTTTTGAAAATGACCGTCTCTTTTTCCACGACCACTAGCTGACTCCTCAACAGAGCAGACAGGAGGACTTCAGCACTCACTGGAGAGACATCACTAACTGTATCTCCAGTGCTGGTTAGTACTGGATAACAATACAAGCATAAACAATAGCTTGACAGTGTTAAGAGTGAGTTTCATTTGGCCCTGTGAGTGTGTTTAAAAACATTGTGTCAGGATACTACTTCTCTATGATTTCCAAAGAAGCATATTATTACACTCGTTCCACTGTTTAGTGCATTAGGTGTATTTTCCTAGGTATGCAGTGGAACCTCTGATAAAGGACGCTCCGACATAAGGACCTCTTTACAAGGGCCACTCGCTCTGTCCTTTTGTAATATAGCTGTGTACAATTTGACTTCCAAGATAAGGACAACCTCCCTAGTGAGGACAAAACTGTAGGCACCAAAGTGTCCTTTGTTCAGAGGTTATACTGTATACTGGAATAATATAGAGAGCCCTGTTTACATAAAGAAAATTAAACCAGTTTGGAAACTAAGTTCACAAACCATGTTGTGTTTACATACAATATTTCTAAGCCAGTGTAGTATGCAAGTGTGTTGTATATAAAAGGTAATAGGTGTTAGACCGTATATACAAAAACATAAAATGAATTGGTTCAAAACGGGAAGAAAGTGCCTGTATGAACCAGCTAGTAGGTATGTACGTTGGTTGATATTATTATGATATTGTATAGATGAAGCAGTGAGTGTGAAGGATACAGAGATCCCAGGTCACCTGGAGGCTATGGTAGAACTTCTATGTAAGGAGGACACACAGAGCGAGGCTCGAGACCCTGGCACCATGGTACAGACAGTCCCCACTATCCTGTGGTCCATTCAGTATGACTATTCTTTTTCTTTCTCATTAGGGTCCCTGTCTGGAGTTTATGTTGCGTCATAGGATATTGAACACTTTATACACACCTTGCAAGAATGACGTGAGCCTACTACCTTACCTTACCTTAGTAACCCTACTCTGTTCAGTGTTACCCTTGAATAATTGGTGTAATATATGGAATAATGTGTTGAAACAACCTAACCCCTCTTATTTACAATATAAATTATACATTACCTACTTATAGTATGCTCAGTTTTATTGCTTGAAAACTGTGCTATGATTTCTTTGTTTAATGTTACAGTATATTTTAGTTATGGGATATTATTATTCCTTATGTGCTCTAAGGATGGTATGTATAATGCTCAGCACTATGTAGTAGATTTTCATTGGACTTTAGTAGAATATTATGTGCATTACCTTACCTACACTACTGATAATCATAAGAGGAAGAGAGTGTAGGTGCTAAACTGCTGACGTACAGTTACTGACAACAACTGATGTGTAGCAATTAGGAATAATTCTCGTAAACCAATTCACGTCATTTGACAGTGTATGACAGTCAGGGATAGAAACTGCAGTGTAAGTGTTCCTTGACTTTTACAAAGGAAGGTGTGTTCCTGATTTTGAAATCACGGGGATAGTCCACCAGATTGTGTCATCATCTAAAACAGCATCATATCACCATAACATTATCCATCTATAGCATAACTATATTGTACATATTATACATTATAATATACCTATATCCTAGTAGTAGACATGTACTGTACATTAGGTGCGGACATTGTTGTTTCCTGTCCTTGTTGCCTTTGCTGCTGTTGTCAAGAGGCATGCTGGTATTTGGCTGCAGGAAGCTGGGTGCTAATGTGTGGTGGTTTCTATTTGATAGCACCATTGGGTGATGGACAGTACTAGAAGTGATGTCCAACAATGAAGCTGTGTATACAGTTTAACTGATGCAATGTACACACTAGGTGCTCCTCAGTACGACACGTGCACTAACTTAGCCAGAGAAGCCGAGTGTTTACCGAGGATATTGGGCCGATTAGAGTTTTATCGTTTGATGATCTGAGCCGTTCTTGTTATTTCACTGTTTGTGTATGGAGGTGTTTGTAGTTGGTTTGTGATTCTGTTGACGGTACTGCTACCTTACTGGGAAACCTCTTAGTGTGATGGTGTTTGCATGTAGTTATGAGTGATCATTGCTCAGTGTCATGCTCCTTGTCTTCTGACCTTGGAGTGAGATAGATGGAGTCATTGTTCTGACTCCAGGACCTTGCCACTCTCTACCCTGTTTGCAAACCAGGTTCAATGAATTCAGCCATGTTTGGTGAGGGTTGCAGTTGTGTTTGGTGTCAGAGAATCATATCTTACTCTTGTCTTACACTGCCACCTTCCTTTCCTTGCCTTAACACCCACCCACCTAATCCTCGACCTCTCTGTGTTAGTGAATTTCCCCCTCCTCCTCATTTTTATTTTGTGTCTTACAAAGTGTATTCTCCTCATCGTTATTAAGACCTACTATACATACCCTAAAGGTGGATAAAAGCTATTGACAATGATAGTAGTTCTACTAGAGGATGCATATTCAAGAACAGCCTCCTTATGTTTATGATGAAATGCAAACTCTAAATACCCAATTTTGTTTTTGGATACTAACTAGTGGCTAATGTATATGAGCAAACCTGATGGTGCAGCATGCTATTTCCCCCCATAGAATCATATTCAATAATAATGTAGTCAATGGCAGTCATTTAAGCAATTTTCGAAATTGGTGATCTAACTTTTCTCTTCTGATTCACATAGTATCCATCAGGCATTCGTCACGAGGTATTGATGTTTCTGATTCACACTCTTGGTCGAATGGAACAACCTCTGTTGCCTCACGTCAGTATTCACCGGCCTGTCCAGGTAACATATACCATTCATATATAGTGTACAATTTCATCTACTCCTCTCATGCCTTATCATTTGCGTGGTACAATGGGTCTCCAAATAAAGGACATGTTGAGTGCTGGTTCACCTTTGTACCCTCTGCATCTGGGATGACACACAATTATGTATGATCCTCTGTTAGACAAGGGTCTCCATAGCGTAGATGATACACCTCTCTCCCCCTCTCTGTTGAAGAAGGTCACTTGCATTTTGTGTTCTAAAAGTATGATGTGTTTTATTTTTAGAAATATATTCAACTGTGTGGATTGGATCCAAAGAACACAGTGGCACTGAAAGAGGTCCAGTTTCTCCGAACACTCTGTTTCAAGATCAACTCTGACCCTCGTCTGGCCGAGTTCCTCCTGGCGGAAATCCCCAACAGGAGATCCCCTCTCGTTCCTCCTTCCCCCTCCTCTATCTCCTCTCCCAACATGGACACTAGACCATCCGCCACAGTTAACACTAGGACAGTGTATCTAGTGGCAGAGGCTCTTCAGAGACTAGTGAATCACAATGAGAATATGGTGGTTATGAAGGCCTATGAGTGTCTGTTGAGCTGTGTGGCACTGCAGCACGAGGGTGTGGCACGGGTACTGGCCTCTTCTCAGCTCCCTGTCCTACTGGCTAGCAAACTGCAGTATCACTATCAGTTGATACCACTCTCCTGTTCTCATGTCTCCATCATTGGCTGTAACACTGGCTGGGGGTAAGTTGGACATCTTGCATAGTATTATGCCAACAAAATGAATGTAAAGTTGAATTCACAATATTGCACGTGGCTATGTGCTAGGGAGAATAATGTATTGTCACACCACACCATGCTGCGAGGATAGAATTGATTTCCAAGTGTACGGCGTATTGTGAATCCAGCTTAAGAGAGACAAGTAAGAAGACACAAACCCACAATATCACCACTCTGAGAGAAAGACACCAAATGACTATGCAAACTGATGAACGAAATGGTCACAAACTGTAGCATTAACCAAACTGACAGTAGTTGTACATGGAGTTGGACTCTGAGGTACCCCGAGCCTTGAGAACTGGGGTTAGTGGGTTTTACAGCTACCTCTCTCCTATACACGCCTCAAATATTTATACAGAACTAGGAAAAACCTATATAGTTTAATTTAATACAGAGTCCCACTGCTGTATAGCAAAGCTGGCAGCTACTTGTATAACCACATTCTGTAATAATGGCACTACATATATAGCAGAGAGTGGAACCTGTGACATCAGTGTGTAGAGTGACGTGTGTAATTATAGGGTTAATTTGTTTAGCTGGCTCTGTGATTGTGGGTGTGACTCCTGCCTTATTACGTTCAGAAAGTTTATTAGTGTTAGTGTTATTGTCAGTCTGAAGCCTGTTATACTGGAACCACAGAACAAGTTGTGCCAGCAGTTACATATTAATGGGATTGTCCCTCTCTTGATGATATAGTGATGATTTAGTGACACTCTCCTTGTTATTGGGAAGGTTTGATACAACTATTCCTTGAGAGGTCGTCATTCTTCTATTGGGGTGGAGGTCCTTGATAAGAGGTTGTACTATATTATCACAGAGAGTCTTGTATTAGAGGGTCCATGATATGAGGTTGTCTTTATCTCAGAGGTGAGGAAGGTCCTCTGTATAACATCATTGTGCACACAATTTATCCTCTCTTCTCTCCCTCTCCTCTCTCTCCTCTTCCCTCTCTCCTCTCCCCTCTCCCCTCTCCTCTCTCTCTCTCCTCTCCCCTCTCTCCTCTCCCCCCTCCCCTC